>JANCMA020376683.1:0-21289 GCA_024336925.2 Zoanthus solanderi
CCTGTGACAGTAAATTTGTTGTTAAGTTTTAAATTCAAATCAATTCAAGTTTCATTTCTATAATTTGATAAGTGGAGCATTTTTAAACTCGCCTATATTCGGCTCATGTAAACTAAATCAATAACCTTTTCAAATTTTACTTTCGGGTGATAATTCATGTATGAATTTCGAGAAATTTGGCCGGTGTAGTATTCTTCAAACCTTAAAATATGCTATCACACTTAATTAGAAATTTATGGAAGCAAAGACAAAACTTTAGTTTCTATGAGAAATGATCGCTACATTCAGACACTGAAAATAATTTTTTCATTTAAAATTCACATCTAGCTGGAGATCAAGTTCTATTTATTCCGTTCAATATTTTGGTCCATAAAAGACGTCTTAAAGGGTAAAAGGTGATTATATTTAACGTTCAACTCCTCCTATTTATGAAAAATTTAAAAGTTATTTATTTTTCAAACACTTCACTCCTACAGCTGAATGAATTATTTCAACCTTGCCAGCGATTGATCTTTGCTTAAGATAAAAAACAGTTATTAGAACATCTAAAATTTCAAAAAACTTTTATTATCTTTCCTCGCAAGTTTAAAGAGATACATAATCGCATGCTTCTTTCTTCGAGCACTTTGTTACTATGGCCATATCCGCCACAAAATAAAAACGTTGAATGTTTCCTTACTGCGTACTAAACAAACTATGAAACAAAAGAAAAAAGTGTGAGACGCTAATGAATATAATTTCATGCATGGACTTGCAGGATTGGCGAGGATGTTGTTTTTTTTTCATTTCCGGAAAAACTTGGTTGGTGTGAAGTTTCAAAAAAGAAGAAAGAACAAGAATTTAGTTTGTACTGAGATAATGTAAGATGATGCTAATTTGGCTGTTATGCAGAGAATGAAAATTCAAGTGCCAAATAAAATTTAACAAATTCATTTCAATAAATTAATATTTTTATGGCTTGGATTAGAGTACAAACGAAGAGTCCAACAAGAACAGAAAAGTTTTTACTGTCAACGCAAAATTTTCTCAAGTGAAATTGGTGAAAATAGAATTTTTGAATTCGTATCCTCCAGCCATAAAGGTGAAAATTTCGGTCATACAATATGTGGCAAGAAGTTTTGATGAAAAAAGAAAGAAAGAAAACCAATTCCGACAATGCATCGTAAGTGTGGCGATTTTTTTTTTCATCTTAAAAGTGGACATATTCTTTGCGAAATGCTGTGAGGATAACAAGTTTTCTAATAAGAGATTTATATATAGGCACTTTTAATGTTGATAACTATATTTTTGACACTATTAATTAACAAGAGAAATAGAATCATAGCTGCCTATCTATGCACACGCACACGAAAATGCAACGACTTAGAAAATGAGATAATAAATGCTTTGGGAATATCAGTGGTGTAATTAAATACTATTTCATTTTACCACCAAATTGTTTTTTTTTTTTGTAACGCCTTATCAATGATTATGATTTATTTTTACGAATTGAATAATGAAACTTAATTTTAATCTTTTTCTTTAAAATTCTGCATCGGATATGAAATATATATCAAAGTATTTCAAGAAACAATTAGGTTTTAAGGAACATTGAAAAAGAGGTAATATGTGTTACGAAGAGTTTTAAGTATCTCTATACGTAGCATCTGTTACACAAAAACCTAAAAATTAATTTTAAGTAAAAAACCAGATTGCAGGGCATTATGTATTCCGAAAATTGAGGCAAATGGTTTCAGTTTTCTCATGAATCAAATCGGAAAATAACGTTTTGTCGACTTGCAAGTAGCCATAGAAACGTGTGTGGCAGCGATAAACTTGTCTGCTTGTACACATGTATTGCACACACATATGGTTTTTCACCGTTATACATCACTGTCAAGTCGATTGTTATGCAAACTGCTCAATATGAAATTTGAATTAACACAATTTTTTATCATAAAAAATTATATGATACTATTATGTTGGCATAATGAAGAATAATTTTTTTTCATAACAGTCATGAGTTCTATTGTTACGACCAACTGTTCTTTTGACGTTGTTTCTAGTTGAATTCAGATCAACACGCACACGAACTAAAACCAAGGGTAACCGAAATAGATCTACAAATAATCAGCCCTGTTCTCTTCTCATAACTTTACAAACATTATTAGGCAGATTTTCTTTGGTTCTTTTCTTGAAATTCTTAAACCAGTTTATTCACTAACTAACGCAGTTTGAGCACTCTGGTGACTCCACAATGCAATCCTACAATGTGTAACCTTACATCGTGTGCCCAAGTTCACGAGCTGCTATAATGCCATTACGGTGGTAACTGGGAGGGCACATTGTATATTTATGTATATTATGCTCGAGTGAATGCATTTAAGCACTCTAAGGATTGGGTGGAGAGTTTCCCAGTGAAATGTTCACTATTTACTTTATGCACTGCAAACTGCTTACAGTTTGATCACTCTGGTAACTCCACAATCCAATCCTACAATGTGTAATGGTACATCATAAGCCCAAGTTTATGAGCTGCTATAATGCTATTATGGTGGTAACTGGGAGGGCATACGGTACTTCTTTAAATACACTTTTTATCCACTGATCATGGCCAGCATAAAATGGTAAAAACATTTTTTTAAAACATTTCTGACTTGTATGAAAATTCTATTTTGGAATACTTTTAACTTAGAAAATTAAAAAATAATAAATTAACATTTTAACTATTGATTCTTATAATTATTTCTGGTTAAATGTTCTTCGAATTCTACTTATATACATATGGATATATACTTGTTTTTAATTTGAGTTAAAAATAAATCTCAAATGTTGTATCAAGATTTGGCTGCAAGAAAAACTCACTTTCACTTGCATTACATATTAATTTTTAATGCCTTCATCTCAAAAAAAAGTTATAGAAAGTTTAAGACCTTTTTAAGGCTTCAAATCAGCAAAAAAACAAAATTAAGACTATTTTGAATGACTTTTGGTAACCTGTAGGAGCCCTGGAAACTGGGCAAGTCACCTTCAGGAGTTGAAGGGTTAATAACTGTTTTTAAATTTTAAAAAATATACTGTATACTACTTTAAAACGTTGTTTACCCATTGTGTCCCCCTTGCTAAATGATCTTGAAATAACAGTTTCCAAATCTGAATTCTGACAAAGTTTTAATTCTATAAGGTAAACTTCCACTTTGCATTGTTTCAAATACATTCCATGCTCCACCACTTTGCGCCGAATAGGTTGCTGACCCTCGACAAGACCATACCAGCTTACTAACTTCTCCCATGCTTCCGTCGGCATCAAGTTGTAATCTAGTTCATCAATCAAGTGTTGCTTCAGGATGTTTTCCTCAACAGCTGTAAAAAAAAAACATGTTTATGGCAGGGAAACTGAAAAGGATGAATATAAAAATTCTTTAATGTAAAAAAAGAAGCTGAGTTTTGACTTACAGGGTGTTCAATTTATAAAAAAGTAACAGGAAGAAAATTAGAAGTGGCCGAATTGATAGGTGAAAAGTATGGGCAGTTTTTACACAATTAAGGGTTGAATCAAAATTCACATGTAACATGTATCACCAAACTCACGAAAAAAAACCCACCTTGAAAAAAGCCTTTTTAACTTTTTAGCAATAAATATTTCAACCTAATCAATATAATATTGTTTCAAGCAAGGTTTCATTTGAACCCAAACTGCGATAAAAGTGGTTGTGATTTCTGCCTTTTCATCTGTGACTGGGACGTTCCTTTCACAAGTACAAAACTTTTTAGATTTACAAAGCATTTGAGACATGATGCAGAGAAAATATTTTAAAACTCCTTTCCCAAGAAACCAGTCATGTTGCAGTATCAAATGTCAATCCTTCCCAGAACAGCAGGAAACCACAGATGGCTTCCACTCGCCAATGAATGCTGTTGAAGGGTCACTGACACCAAATTAACAATGGTTACAATTGCTGTGCTGGAGAGTGGTCAATGGCCAAAAAAAAAAAGAATTTCTTTGCCCAGTAAGAACTGGCATTTAACTCGAGCTGAAAGTTTGATACCACTAAATCAACTCATAATATGAGATACAAATTAAAGTACCCAGCGCAAACAATAAAAAAAGCTGGTGACTTGCATCGGATACCAGCTATTTTTGAAAACACTGTACTGGTACTCAATCAAAAATTAAAAAAATAAAGAGACTAGAAATAAGGCTTTTTTTTTCAAAGGCCATGTTTTAGTACCAAAAAAACTGAGCTGAACACTTGATTAGTAGGCCTAAAGTGTGTCTGAGGTGTTCCTAAAGTGTGCCTGAAGTGTTCCTTAAGTATGCTGCAAGTGCACCTAAGCCATTTAACTGCAAAACGTTCATGTTGTCAGGCACAAAACCATTCCCAAAGTGAGCACAAGCGTACAATTACAAGTATTGTATTTTCATAGTCTAATACTCAGTGTTTCAGATAAGGGCTGGCGAACAGCGAATTTAGCCAATTCCCTCTTGACTTTTGTTGAATATTCGCCATAGCTTAACGGGCTTTTGCCAGATCAATTTTTGGGTGGTAGTAAGATAAATTATTTTGTTAAATGTCAAACGTATACAATTTGCAAACTTTAAAATGAACATTTGTTGGAACTCTTAAGGTTTGGCGATACGTCTTGCGCTATCAACATTTTTCCATGTCACACAATTATTAAAGATTTTTGTGACCGAAAACACTGCCTTATTCCAAAATAATCAATTTCTTTAAAAATTAACCTTTGACTGCATTTTGGGGGGACATGTGTGTACTGAGTAAAATTTGCCAGGGCTTTCTATAATTAGAGTTTTTTTAGCCGCCACTTTAGATTTTTTAGCCATACTCCTAAAAGTTTAACTGAAACCCTGAATACTACGTTCAACGTTAAAACATGAATGAAGTGATACGAGATAATACAATGTTTTCAAGTTACTCAATTAAAGACTGGCTTTACAAGTCATCAAAGCCAATGGCTTGAAACAAAATCATTAAATGATCTATTTTCAGTAACTTAAGCCAAAGTTCAAGCAGCCATTTTTTTATAATTTTGAGAAAACACTACTCAGACTTTCCGCATAAAAAAGAATATGGATTAAAATTTTAAGCCTCGATTAATGCTTATAAGCATGCTTTTGAACAACTGAGGCTCGGCCCTAAATCGATTGTAATTTTACATCCCTTCGGGTGGGTTTGTATGGGTCCATCAGGAAACTAGGAAAGTCAAAACAGATTGATGGAATTTTCGAATTTTATTTTCCAACCAGGCCTGTCAATAAAAGGCATGCGATCGCACATGCACGTCTATTCGCATGCCTAACGAATGCCAGACGTGTAATCCATCACAAGAAAAAAATAAATAATTTATCGCTCTTGGTATTTCTAAGCAGTGACTTCTTACTTTTTGAAAACAGGTCATTGTGCTTCTTCTCTTTTAGAATTTGTGGAAAAACATGTAGCTGTGGATCCCTCTGAAAAATTTCTTGTTGTACATGGGGCAACCAAGAATTATTTTTAGTCGTCCCACAAAGGTTGAGGTTGTCGTAAAAAATGAGCTCTATCGTGTTAAGAAAAACCCATTTAAATGTATCAAAAATAATTATTTTTGCTGAAAGCAGTCTAGACAGTTTGTCTCCTTTGCAGTAAAAAAGCAGACGAAATCTACAAACACCTGCGTTGTTGCATTTTTAGTCACTTAAGTCACCACATGCCATTGTGCGCCTCAGTCAGCCAAGGTGAGCGAATGATTGCACGCCTACTGATTTTTTCACTGACAGGCCTGACCAACCCTGTAAAGACTTCAAATTTTGGTTGGGGACATGGAATTTGGCAAAATTTAGTAAAATAGGATTGTACAAAGTTAACAAGGAATTAAAAACCTTTTTCATTTGGGCAAATATCTCAAAGTTAATAAAGCTGTTCACATGATCCATCTTGGCTATAAAGTGTACAATTGAAGGTTCTTTTGATGCATTTGGCAAATAAATGAAACAGCCATGAAATATTGTGAAAGGTCATGGAAAAAGTCACAGAATTTTGGAACCTCAAACAAGTACAAATCCTGTGTTTTGTTGATTTACATAATTTTTTCATTTAATATTTGTGCTTTGTTGTTATAATTTTGTGTGGTAACTTTATAATTAACTGTTGATGTTCTCGAGTAATGATAAAATAACATTTTTGGAACCTAAATATCACACAAAAGAAGGTATTTGAGAGGTACATTCAGATTAACGTATTACTGCTGGTGGAGGTAATTGTAAAGAAAAGAAAAGTAACAATGTACCTGCTGACAACACTTTAACTCACCTAAATGTGACGCTCTATATTGAGGTTCTATCACCAGAACTGTACATAAAATCCTGAGTTTTTGGATAGATCACTAAGTTTATATATATTAATGAAGCCTCAAAACTGCCAAATTAAAGTAACACTAAAATTTCATGTAATAGAGTGGTAAAGTGTGACTTCATAAAAAATAAAATTTGTGAACTTATGGGATTTGATGCAGATCAGCCAAGTGATCAAGACTAAAAAATGTATCCTTGCTAAAAAATCAGCATGTTGGTGCAAATTGTCAGGTGAAATATTAACCTATTTGTATGGGGTCATCAGAGCTTATTCATGGCAATATTTCATCACTGCTAAATCCTTTAAGCTAAATCCTTTAAGAGACATGTGGCCCATGGAGCCAGCACTTATCTCCAGTTTCTGTAGTGTTAAGCGGCTGTTGACTCCCCCTGGATGGGACACTAATCCATCACAGATTAGCTCCCAGCAGACGCTGGTACTCATTTACCTATCCCGGAAGGCTGAGTTAGCTTAGGCAGGAAAGAAAGTCACACAAATCAGTTCAAATCTTGGCAGAGCTACGGATCGAACTGGGGACCTTGTGGCCGGAAGGCAGAGATCTTACCAACTGCACCAACCATGCCCGCCCAATATTTCATCACTGACTGGTGGCAAAAATAATTCTAAATTTCAGCATGGAAACATTTTTCATCTTGTTCTTTCTGAATATTTCAACCAAACTACTGATTTCACAAATCTAATTTTTGTGACATCATCACTTTGGTACTCTATAAGGTACCTTTAAAAAGTATTGAGTTATCAATGGGACCTGGATGATTTACATCTTCTCCAACACCATAGATATCCCAGCTGTCAAATCCTACATACTTCTTCCAACACTTTAGCCATCGACTGTCCACCAAATACCTAGGGAAATAAGTAAATAAAAAATACTATTTTTATGACAATTGCAAAAGACATGGTTGCCCACTCTTCCTAGCCACTCAACAGCTCAGATCTTGGCATGGAAGTCAAATTTGAAGAGGGAGGAAAATCGGAGTACCCAGAGAAAACCCATCAGAGTCAGTTTGAGATTCTCAGAGTCAGTTTGAGATTGACAAATTTTAGCCCATGTGGCTCCCAGGACACCATCATTATCATTTTATTTATTTTGTTCATGTAATCACAAAATGTTTTCTTGACCCGCAGATAGTGAACTATTCAAGGCAGGCGAGGAGAAAAAGAGAAATAAAATAGTTTTGTTTTATTGTAATTGAATTTTTCTTTATATTTTACCCTCTTACGATATATTTTTATAGTTCACTAGATGAAAATAGAAATAATATAATGAAATTGAATTAAAAAGAATCAGATGAAAAGCATCCCTGGACACAAATATCAGGTTGTAAAGGAGGGAGGTAAGACTGATGACCACTGTACCAACTTGACTTCCAAAATACAGAACATAACAGTGCAAAATTAGGATATTTTGCTTCCCAGCCCAAAATAGACCAGGTAGTCTAAATAACTTTGTTAATATACAGAGATGCAAATACTAAAAAAAGAAATTGTTTTTTTAAAAAATGATTAGGAAAAAAATGAAGAAAGCAGAGCTAAGAAACTGAAGATTAGAAAAACTATAAAAATGACTAAAAGAATTGTTTTAAATATTTTTTTGCCACCATTCTCTCATTAAACCTTTTAAAGTCAAAGTTTAAAATTTTTGAATTAGGACCAAAAGCCATCCACTGTCATTTTTTTAGCACAAGTATCTAAAAAATGACAGTGGAATGCTTTTGGTTCTAATACAAAAATACAAAAATTCTATACAACACTGCCAAAAAGAATAAAAACATCTAAACTAGGTAGCATATAGAGTTTGGCTAATTTCAAAATGGATTCTCATTGCTAGTACAACAGTGATTGATAATATATATAAAATATAAATTTGATCCAAAAATTAACTGAATAATTCTACCGGGTTTATGGCAACTTAACCATGACTTGCACCAAATTTCGTTTTCTTTGTAATACAAAACTTTTTCGTTTTCTGCTCTCACTTCAGGAAAATAATACAAAATAAAATCTTATTAAGCGTGCTCCACTAAAATTTCATTGAGGTTAAAGAAACGTTAGTACTTAATGAACGTCAAAATTTTAATTTTCTAAATCGAAAGTATGGACTTGGAGCTGTCATTTTTATTACCGGCATTTGTCAACAAATACCCTTGCCTGTTGTGTTCAATACTTTTTTTCTACTTACCAGGTTTCGCCTTTAATTAAAGGTGCTTTTAAAAGTAATCCTATTTCTTTCTTTTGAGTTTCTAAATTAGGTAATACTCGGGAATTCTTAGTACTTTCATTAGGTTCATCTCCGATAACAGCACCCGCCATCTTGGTTCACGAAAACTGTAAATTTCAGATCGAGGCAATTCAACACCAGTCTCCAAGTAAATTTACTTTAAGCTATCCCAGAAATCTCAGCGGGTCTGGCCCAGGTCTCTTTATTTATCACGTGACTGGTTTTCCAATGGATCTCATGCAATGCATCGATGAGATGCTCTCGCGCCAAAAACCAAATATTGTTGTCATTTTCTGTGAAACATGTGTGAATGTGTTTACATGGAAAAATTTGTGGATCTTCCAGCGAGTTCCTGCTAACATGGCTTGACGTGATTCAGTTTGTTTTCAGAAACACAGCATTGGTTTGCCTTAATTGACCAGCTTGGATAAATGCTACCTGTTTTGACTTGGATCCATGGTTGGTTTTGCCGGTAGACTAGAAAACAGCAAATTTATTGCCATTGGCAAAAAGGCTAATGTGAGTATTAAATGTTATACTATGTTTCCGAAATAGGTACTTCAGATATACAGTTTTTCAATCGTATTTTATAGACCACATCTTAGTAACACTTAAATCTTGAAATTTTGTCGACCTCAGTTTACAGTGGTCTTTTTTAAATGACACGATTAGTTTTGTACTGGTTCTCACTTACTATTGTCATCTTAGCTTTTTGTTATACCATTTATACAAATTTTACTTCGAGAAACCTGGTTCTTGCTTTTACAAAATAGTCATAACAATGAAGCATCAATTCCAAGATTCTTTTTAACATGATTTTGAACGCTATTTTGAACTAGTTTTTTTTGGTCGTTGAGGAATATGGTTGCAGTAACCTATTGTACCATGTACGAAATATAATATTTATATCAACTATAACCATGCAATATTCTTACAGTATGAACCACATCAGATCTAACATATCAAAATTATTTAATTATCTTTAACTTCTATCCATGTTGCAAATAGCACCGCTATTTCGAATGCTGTTAAATTTGTCCAAAATGTAATTTGCAGTCAGCTTTCATGGTATCAAAAATGAGTGATTAAATGTTTTAACTTTTCTGACAGAATTTTGAAACAATGGAGTAATTTTTAAGGCAGGAAATATTTTTAAAATTATTTTACTATAGAATTATTTTTCTTCCTTATTTTTAAGAAATTATGGTCAGAAAATTTCTAAATAGGTAGTAAGTCGATTTAAGATTATTTAGTTGGTAGGCCCCTCCTAACGTAGTGCTTAGTCAAGCTCTGAATATTTGCCTTTCAATTTGGACAAGATTTTCAGGGAGATCCAGAGATCGGGTTTAAAGAGCGGTTATCGGCCGCAATGAGGTTTTTTGCCGTTCTCCAAAGTTTCATCTGTAGCAAAAACACTAATGAAATCGCGCTGCAAAAGAAATGGATCAAGGAAAAAGTAAGAATAGCTTCAGATGTTTAACCGAATCAGAACTATGAGAAGCTCGAAGTTGTTTTGATATAAAAAATTCGACCAACAGTTCCTAAATCTTGAACTTAATTTCGTTTATTTTGATGTTATATTTGTGAAATATATCTGTAAAAAGACCAAACGATTCTTTGTGATTTTATTTCTGTTTGCATTCTTGGAAATTCTGTAAAGGAGATTTTTTTTGAGAGGGTGAAAGGAGATCGTTCATTCGCGGTTTGATTTACAAACTGATCGGCCATTGTTGTTTCGTCGTTTGTCTTTCTGTCTTGGTGACGCTTTATGTTTCTCTTCTTTTAGGTCAGAATCGCTCGCCAAGAAAGATACAAACCCCACTGTTGCTCCGAAAGGGGGTCTTTCTGATACTCAACAGCCAGTTTTGCACGACTCTTGTCTCCAAAAACAAATAACCAAAGTTTCGTCTCAGAAAGACCACGCGGGTTCAACCACAAAGGATTCGCCTTCTACAAGTGTGATTGAAAATGAAAGTTCAAATTTACTTTGTCCAGGAGTTTCGACAAGAAGCAGTACTAGGCCGAGCAAACGCCAAAGATGTTCAAGCCCGTGTGTGCCAGCTGCTGGAAATCAAGGTTTGTGGATTTTGTGCATAAGAACGAATTCTGTCTGTTCCAGAGATTGAAGGCAGTGCGAAAGCGGAGGCGCCATATTGAAGTTTGTTCGTATGTTGTACAATGTGATGTTGATCTTGCTAGGAAGACAAATAGTTGACAGAGTTGAGATTGTTTTTATTAAAAAAGACATTATCCTTTTGTAAATTGCACCAACTCAAATTATATTGTCGCATTTTGAGAAGATAAAATATTACTTGATTTTGCTGAGAGTAATAGGAAGTATGAGGGAGTTGTTTGCCTTTCACTATATATTAGAAGTCAACTGTTACAATTAAATTCTGATAAACGCGACCCATAAAATAAACACCATATTTCGATTTCTTCACCTCCAATTTAATTTATTTGTAAAATTTAGGAGCAGAATGCGATGAAATAATTAGAAACCGACAGATTTTATAAAATAATATTTTTATCACTTCATTTTTATTCATCATATTTTGTGGATAAATTTATTCATCTTCAGCAAGATTTATATATTTGTATTTTTGCAATCAGTTTTTACAAACACACTGAGTTTAATACCATAAGTGAAAGCAGATTACAATATAATAGTACAAACTATAACTAGAAATTAGGTATAAAATTATGCCAACCAGAATAACTACAGAAGCTAAACTAGGCTAGTTTTCCAAATCAGGGAATTTTGTTTTCTTCAAATGCTGGGAACCCTGATTAATCCATGGCCTCTTTAAATAAAAGTCCTCTGAAAGAACATGTGGTTACCATAAATAGAAATTAAAATAATAGTAAAAAATTGATGCGTAGCACAGTCATAGCTGTCTTCTGTCTTGAAACTGTGGCATTTTGGTTTTACGACTGTGAAACTTTTCGGAGCACATGACAAACAAAGTAGCTGAAAATCTTTTAAGTTAGAACAAAAAATAAATTACGCTTTAAAACTAAAAGTGCATTCCAATTCCACACATATAAATTCCAAAACAATTGCTTTCAAAATAATTTCTGGCACTTTTGACAAAAGCCGTCCCTGGTAAAATGAAATTAAACAGCTCGTGGCAAAATGAATCTACAATGTCCTACGTCACGATCTGCTTGTTAGTGCTCAACCTCAGGAAAGTTTATGGACAGGACTCGGTGGCCTAGTGGTGACTGGCTTATAACCACAAAAAAAGCGGATGTCTCTGCTGGTCCTTTATAAAAAGGCCCCACTCTGCATTTTTAGAATTTCTATTTTAGAAGAAAAATTTCATAACACATTAGAAAAACACAAACCTTATCTACTGTGTAGCACTTTAATTTTACGGGGTTTAATTTTTGCGGATTGGCAACATTTTGAGGTTTGTGGAAACAAATTGTTGTGGCTCAAATCAACTGGAATATCCACTGGGAACTGTTTTTTATGGTTTTCCTTTTAAGCAGCAATCTATCAAGTTGGTAAAACAACACTGTCATCATCATCATCCAATTTTGATCCAGTTCTATCTCCGTAAACGGATGTGGCCAGATTTACCCCAGTCTAACAGCAGTCTCTCCAACTCCCACTCTCCATAAGGCATCCTCCTTCTCCATACCAACACTCTTGCTCTCCTTCTCCACTTGCATCTTCCACATTTTCCTTGGTCGTCCTCACTTCCTCTTGCCCTTCACTTCAAATTCCAATGCTTTTCTCAAAACATGTCCATCATCCCTCCTCAACACATGCCAGTACCATCTCACTCCACTTGTCTGGTAAAACAACAGTCCACCTTATAATTTGAGACTTCAAGCAAGTGGAGGAAGTGGAGCCCACCTATTCTGTTTAGGGAGGGCATCTCAATACATTCAATCCCAGATGGCTTATTTTATTCTTCTTTGCATTCCAATTGGATATAGATATCTGAACAGACATAACTAGAATATTCCTGAAAAAATAGTAAGCTAGTGCAAGAGATCAAATTGCACAAAGGCAAACTTTTGAGGATCAATATATTTTTAATGCTTTTTGTTTTACTTAGCTTGGTGTCAGAGATCAAAGACAAAGCTATCACCAGTAATTTCCAGACCAGTATTATAGGCAGTGCTCAAAAGCATGAGCTCCAATGACAATCTTATAAGATAATTAATTTCATTAACAGGTTGTCAAGAGGAAAAATGTGTCTGTTTATTTGTTTAGTGTGTCAAAAAGACATCTTGGTATTAGGTACACAAATATTACAATTATTAATATCAGCCATATTACATCCTTATGAGAGAAGGCACAAAGATTTAGCAGATGCAGATCTATGTTAAAGTTTATTATTATAAAGATACTAAGTATATAATTTGTTTGCTGTATAGTGTACATTATATGAAATACTGACTTGTTTTGATATAATTATGTTCTTTTTAGACACAAAGGCTGTTGTGAATGGAAGTAATGGTGGTGGAAGTGTAATGAAAGTGGAAAGGAAAAAAAAGAAGGAAAAACGTCAGTGGGAGTCTTGGGGGCCAGAAGATAAAGACACATTTTTTGAGGCTTTGCATGCATATGGTAAAGATTTTGACAAAGTACAGAGTTTCATTGCAACACGACAGAAACGTAGGGGAGAAATGCCATCCCTTATAAAAAACAAAGATCAGGTCCGGCACTTTTACTACAGAACTTTGAATAAAATTACTAAGTATATACCACCTGAGAAACTTGGAGAAAATGACACTCAAAAGAAAACCTTGTATGAGCTTAAAAGTCTGATTTGCTATGGAGAGTTACGGAAAAAAATGCAGGGTTTAAATGAAAAATTAGGGAAAAAACTTAACGAACTAATCAATGATGGTGCAACTTCTATTCGATACAATCAGCGTAATATTCGAATCAAAGCACCAGCAGGCCGAGCACTTAAAAAACTTCTCAATGATGGTGATTCCCATCCACCACCAGTTCCTTCAAAGCTGGTGATTGAGATTGTTCCATTAGATAATTCTGCATGGAGCACTGTCCAAAGGTTAGCAAGAAACCCGAGACTGAGGACTACTGTGTCCTCTAAAAAACAGCTAAGTGGCCTTCTAAGCTATCTTAAGAGCAAATGGCCAATAGTTTCAACAACAGAAAAGGCTTTAGATATTTCGTTTGTTATACCTACAGAGTTTGACTCAAATAGCATCTGTGTTGACCTTGATACAGGGACAAAAAAATCTTCTGGGAGCTCCACCACATTTAATCAGTGTGATACTAGTAACTCCAAAGATACTAATATTGTTGGAGAAGCTTGCATTTCTTCTGGAAAGATTTCAACAGATGAACAAAATTCTAGTCATTCTCCTGATTTGTTAGACTCTGCAGAGGCAATGGACTGTGGAAAAGAAAACCGGCCATCAACCTTGATTCATTCAAATCTTGACACCAGCTTTGTTGCAGCAAGTGTGAATGAATGTGGGGGTGATGATAAATGTTTTCAAGAATGTGAAATAGAGATAGAAAATACATCTAATGAGAATATGTCTAAAAATGATCTAAAGTACTGGAATCTTCAAAACTGCGGTAGTATTACCGTTGGGGATGTATACTGTAAGACTGGAAGACCATCTAAAGTCAAACTTCAGTACTGCTGGAGAGGGCAAAATTCTAAGATTAATTGGAACCAGGATGCTCTTCAAAAATTAATAAAAGTTGCAGTGTCTGAATTCAAGGAACTTAAAGAAAATAGGCCATCAGAAAGTTTTAAGAGTTCTGCTTCGAAACAAACTGTATCAACAAAGGTCTCATCAAATAATTCTCAAACTAGTAAAAAAACAAGAATTGCACCAAAAAGAGTTGAAAGACTCCCGTTTTTGCTGCCATCTGTCGTTCCATCAAATGTCACTGTACAGGAGTCTAGCAAGCCATCTGCCACTCCTGTATCTCCATCCAGCAGGCTAATTTCAAGAACTCGAAAGCAACAACGTAAATCTACCCCTGTTGTACATCAGAGAACTCTGTTGCCAAGACCTGCTAATTCAGTTCCCACAGTTGCTGCCAGTGCAGTTCCACCTGGAGCTGTGGCAGTATCATTTATTCCACAGCCTGGTCAAGCAGTTGGAACTATCCTTGCTGCCGGGGTGCCAACAACATCAGTTTCAACAGCTACACCACAGTTATCAGCTTCTAAACATTTACCCAGCAACACTACAGGTGTGGAATTGATGATTTATTAGTTTTCATTTATTAATATTCTTTTTGATGGTAAAGATAATCATTACCTTAACAGTACATGTAAGTTGTTATCTTAAAGTTAACTTTGCCTTGATTTATGCATTTCAAATCACAGGGCTTCAACATTAAGTTTTGACACTTCTCTTTTGCAATTGAGTTGCAAATATATAAATCAAACTAAATCTAGTGTCATAGTTTCTATCCGTGGTTTAACCACTGCCTGGTTAGCCTAGTTGGTAAGGTGCTAGTCTATCATGCGGGAGGCTTGGGCTTGGGAAGTTATTATTAATTATTTTTTATTATTATTATTATTATTATTAGGACCACATATTACATATTTTGTAGCAGGAACAAAGATTTGTGCAGAACTGATGAACTATTAAGTAAAAACATGATTGTATAACCTATATATATTTTAAAATCATATATATATTTTTCTACCCCAGTATACGTGTTTGTTTATCATGTTTGATTCAAGTAGATTATTATAAACTACCTGTAAGCAGCGAGGTTTATGATTGTATATTACATAAAGCTATAATGAAGTTTCCATTATAATTATTATTATTATTATTATTATTATTATTATTATTATCTTTTTGACAGCTGTGTTTACCTATTACAATCAGTTTTATTCAGTTGCTTGATTTTATTCTTCTGACCAAGGTACATGTGACATGCTGAAGCATGTAATCTAAACATATGCATCTACATTGAAGTTTTGACCAATTTACTGCTGCAGTTTCTTTTGACTAAATTGGTATAAGTCACAGATTTATTATGTGACTGACATTTTCGATTGGCTTGTTGTTTCTGAATGATTGTTTCTGTCAATTATTACACGTATGTGTTTTTATCTGACAATTCTAAATTTAACCCTTATCCTGTTAATAACAGTTTCACATAGTTTAAAATTATCCTAACTTTTGAACCTGTTGATGAAATCTTATAGAATAACCATTCATTTTCTTTGCCTTTGCAAGTACAGTATAATCTGGAAGGGGTTTTGTAAAATTCTGAAGTTTTTATTTTTTAAGAAATTTAATGGCTTTGGCTTTTAAAAAATCCAGGAGAAAAAAGGTTAACAAAATAGCAGCTGGCAAATTTCATTGCATTCCTTGGCAAAAATGAAAATAAACAAAAAAATGCACCTTTGATTGAGAAAAACATATCTTTTGTTTGCCTTCATTCCTGTGCACTCAACTGCACTTCACTGAGTTTGAAAAGAACTCAGAATTGGAAAAACACTGGATTGGTAAACATTTTCATTTATTAACTCAGAACTGTGTTCAGAAAGAATGAAATAGCTGCATTCAACTGCCTCTGAAAAACACAACAGTGTGTGATATAACTTGTTATGAGAATAGTGTTTTTTTAATTTTTAGGATCATTAACAGTAAGTTATACTTTGATCTTATGTCTAGGATTGTCAACCTCATCGCAAACTCTGATATCGATATCTTCCCCAGCTACTCCTCAAGCTTCAAGTCCTGAATCAGTATACTCTTTTGAAAAAAAGTCAACATCGATTCTTCCTCTTAAGACTATAGACCTATCAGAGTTGCCATCAGATAATTCTCCATCAGTTATCCAACACAGTCAAACAGATGCACCAACAGTTGTAATTTCAAGTGAGTCATCTCTACTCTCAAGACAGTCGAATCCTTCAATGAGCCAGGGCAATAATGTGCTACAGTCTTTTGATCTTGATGACTTTGTTTCTACCTCTGGAAGTAACAGTGCACCTGGAGGAACGTCAACAGATTCTATTATTGGTCTTGCTCTGGGTTCAGTCCTTAACCATGATAATATGCCAGCTGTAACAATCTCAGAAGATTCTGCTTCAGAATTCTTTAACAATTTCCTTTCAACAACTAATAAAGACGTTAACTCGTGTACAGTTTCTGGGGAAATTTTTATCACTGAAAATACAACGCCTCAGGATTCAGCTGTACACATTGAGGAATTGAATTCTGGGGTTTCAGGAGGGACAATGATGTCCATAGCTAATGGTGTTTGGAATGGTGGGAGCATTCCATTAGTCAGTGCAGTAACGTCAGTAGAAACTTTTGTCTGTACTGATGCTAAGCATTCAATGATAACAACAGCTCCATTAATGGGGCCATCAGAGATTTTGTGTTCTGCAACAAATGGAGAAAAAATGCCCGATCACAGTTTGTTGCCCACTTCACTTACTAATTCAGTGTCACCCGTAGTTTCTCCTGTTAGAGTTAATTCTCCTGGATCTGAATCGCAGTGGCTTCATGGTGAGGTGAGTAGAGCATTAAAAGCCTATTGCTTGTGAAATGGGGCTCAAAGTATCGTTTATAAAATAAAACATGTTTTCTGTGCCTTCATAGCCTTGTGAGAACCAAGGTAAACATTTGGGGATTTGGAGAGCAGATCAGTGAAAACCCAAGATGCAGTTGAGGGCTATGAAGACACAAAAGACATGACGCTTTATTTCATTTATAAAATTATTATTTTCCATCTTAACAAAGAGAAACATGATATATGAAGTGCATGTGTATACTTTAATTTCTTTCACAAAACTTTAAATTCTCACAACTTGGAAACAACTAATCATATTGCTCATGTCATTTTTGTGCTTCATAGTGCCATGAAAACACACTTGTAGACCAATCAAAACACACATACTAGCCAGATTATTTTATAAAACCATATACTTGCAGTCTTTAATACATTAATACATTGAGTTTATATGAAGGTGCAAAGACAAGAGTCAGAGTTGGACTAGAGTTGTCCGAGGAGTTATGAGGTGAAAGTTGGTGTGCATCAGGAATCTGTGTTATTGCCGTTGGTTTTTGCGAT
Source organism: Zoanthus solanderi (assembly GCA_024336925.2). Lineage (NCBI taxonomy): Eukaryota > Metazoa > Cnidaria > Anthozoa > Zoantharia > Zoanthidae > Zoanthus > Zoanthus solanderi. Next base: position 17,630 of record JANCMA020376683.1, read on the forward strand.
CATGGTTGACGTGGTTACAGAGAATGTGAGAAATGGTTTGATACACGAGTGAAATGTTATATGTGGATAACTTGGTTCTGATGAGTGAAATGATGGAGGGACTAAGGGAGAAGTTCTGGAAATGGAAGGAGGCATTCGAAAGGAAGGGGCTGAAGGTGAACCTCGGGAAGACAAAAGTTGTAGTGAGTGGGGCAGAAGATGAAGTGTCTCTAAGTAAGGTAGATCCATGTGGTATTTGTGGGAAGCGAGTAATGGCAAATTCAGTGTTGTGTGTGAAATGCGGGAAATGGATCCATGGAAGATGTGCAAAAGTAAAGAGGGTGACCCTGAGGTTGGGAAGAGATTTTGTGTGTGGAAGATGCAAGAATCAAGTTAATGGATTTGTGGGACCTGTGAAGGAGTTGTGTGAAGAGGTGGAAACAGTGAGAGGTTTCTGTTATTTGGGGGATAGGGTGAATGCAAGCGGTGGTTGTGAGGCAGCTGTGACAGTGAGATAAGATGTGGGTGGGTGAAGTTTAAGGAATGCTGGGAGTTGCTGAACTCAAAAAGATTCTCGCTTAAGACGAAAGGAATGGTTTGTCGGAGTTGTGTATGATCGGGACATTATATGGGAGTGAGACATGGTGTTTCAGGGAAAATGAAATGGCAGCTTTGAGAAGGAACGAGAGAGCAATGGTGAGAGCAATGTTTGGTGCGACACTGATGGAGAAAAAGAGGACAGAGAACCTAATGGAGATGTTGAAATTGAAGGAAACAGTGGTTCAGATGGCAAAGGCGAATGGAGTGAGATGGTACGGGCATGTGTTGAGGAGGGATGTTGGGCACGTTGTGAGAAAAGCATTGGAGTTTGAAATGAAGGTTAAGAGGAAGTGAGGATGACCAAAGAAGATGTTGAAGACACAAGTGCAGAAGGAGAGCAAGAGTGTTGGTTTGGAGAAGGAGGATGCTTGAGTCGAGCAAGATGGAGAGTGGGTGTTGGAGAGATTGCTGTTAGAGTGGGTTAAATCCAGCCACCCCTGTTTACTGGGATAAACCCGGATCAGAATCGGATTGATGAGATGGAGTGATTGGTGCAGTCAGTAAGATCTCTGCTTTGCAACCACAAGGTCCAGGGCCCAATCCCCAGCTGTGCCAAGATTTGAATATCTATGTTAGCTTTTTTTCTGTCATTAAAGCGTACTCAGCTTTCTATCCGTTCAAGGTTGGTAAATGAGTACTAGGGTCTGCTGGGAGCTAACATCTAATGGATTCGAGTCCCATCCAGGGGGAGTCAAAGACTCATTGGCTTGAAAGGATTTAGCTTTAGCAAATTAAAACATCCTGAACATCCGCTTTGACCTTGTTAGGCTTCGTCAGCTTATAATTATCTTGCTGAAATAATAACTACAATTCTTCAGTATGTGGTATAATTATAGGCATATAGTTATAGGTTAACTAAGATCTTTTTGGTATCAGGTATTACACCCTTAAGTTATCCATAAAAATAATTAATGTTAGTAATCCTGAGTAATAAAATTGTGGAGGACCTATTGGTTTCAACATTTATGAAATTTTCCATCAGTTACAAAGTTGCTAGGGCAGGCATGGTTAGCACAGTTGGTAAGATCTCTGCCTTCCGACCACAAGGTCCCCAGTTCGATCCTGGCTCTGCTGAGATTCGAATATTTGTGCGACCTTCTTTTCCACCTAAGCCAACTCAGCTTTCCATCCTTCCGGGGTAGGTAAATGAGTACCAGCATCTGCTGGGAGCTAACCTGCGATGGATTAGTGGCCCATCCAGGGGGAGTCAAAGACTCATCTGCTTAACACTACAGAAACTGGAGATAAGCACCAGCTCCATGGGCCACTAGGCTCGTAAAGGATTTAGCTTACAAAGTTGCTAACAATCTGAGTAGTAATTGTTTATGGTAATTAAGTCCTTATACACACAAATAACTGGTTGAGTATTATTAATTCCCCTGGATGAGATACTACTCTTGTGGAGGTTACTGTTGGCTCTTAGCAGAAGCTGGTACCCTACTCACCAGCCTCTCAATGATGGGAAGTTAAATCAGCTTTAATAGAATGAAGGTTGGCATACTCAGGGATCAAGCCACAAATCTTACCAGCTGCTTAAATAATGCTATCTGTTTATAGTTGAGTTATGGTTTTGTGTCTGTTATCGTTGTGGCGTTATGATGAAGGGATATCACTTGTGCAAAGTTTTTTATCAGATTCTGGTTCTACTGAGCATTGAATTTTTTTATGACCATCTTTTTTTCCAATGTTTATTCAACTTTCCATTTTATGTTGTTAGTGAAATAAGTAACAGCTACTGCAGTATTAGTGTCCAATTCAAGTCACACTCTTTTTTTGCTTATCAGAATAGAAACTGATTTTATAAAAGCAATTTAATTATATCTGTGAGAATTTGGTTAAAAAGTTTTTGTAATGGTCACTCTGTCCCCTGTTCATCCCCTCCTTCCATCTGCTTCTTCATCCTCTCTCCCATTTCTTCATTTTCTACAACCTGCTTGACCCCACTACCCCCTGCTCGACCTCACCCCATCCCGTTCTTGATCGTCTTTTGTTTCATCTCTCTCTCTCCTTCATCTGCTTTTCCTGTCAGATGCTTCCCCATATCTCTATAAATAGACATTTAAAGAGCTACTTAAACCAATTTATAAGTTTTCTTCAAAGTTTTAAAAGGTAGCTTTAAGAATAAGAGGAAATTGCTTCCAAAATTAAGACTTGTCAGGAAAAAGTGCTGGAATTTTGGCATTAAATTGTATTAAGTGAATTTTGAATTTTCTTGTTGCAGGCCTCAGATATCTCTATGAGCAGCTTCCTAGGTTAGTGAAAGAAAAACTAAACATGGTTTACAGTTGTTTCATTAAGGTTTGGAGCAGGAGGGCATTTGGATTTGGCACCTAGGCAAACTTTATGCAAAGCCTTAAAAATATTAAAAATTTATAGTTGCAGAGATGCTAAAAGCAGCCGGGCAAAGCCGTCTTTACAGCCAGTCAATTTGCCCGGTGCCCTGCCCTTAATGAAACCCCTGGGTTTAATAATCAAAGATGGCTTTTACCAAAGGCATGAAATGTGATGTGAGATTTAATACTGTTTAAAAGTTGTTCACTATTTAGCCCGCCATGACTGACAAAAAAATACTCAAAATACTTACAATGAATGGTAATATTTTACCAGAAATAACCTCTTTCAACATATTATACGTGTGTGGATCTCTCTTTGACGCAATGCAAATTGATTTACAAACTTGTTCACAAACCAATTCAGGTATAGTAGAACCAACGCTTCTCTTGGCCAAGTGCAAAAAAGAAGGGCTTTAGCCACAAAAGTTTAATGATCGGTTGATCGTTTGATCTGTTGGATGAGTGATAAAGTCCTTTTGATGACATAAAGACATTCACGCCTTAAAATGGGGTTTAGATACATTGTGCTACTAGGGGAGTAACTGGAAAATAAACTTGCTGATTTAAAACATTGTGGAGATCATTCTGATTTTGTTTTGTTCTGCAAGTTATTGTACAGTATATAATGTATACATAATTTATGGTTACAAATATTTCTAATATTTTTTTCCATGAATATTAAGTCATTTCTGCTCTGATCTCATTACTCTCCGAAGAGTACTGACCTAGAACAAAAGACTTCGTATGT
>JANCMA020376684.1:0-11387 GCA_024336925.2 Zoanthus solanderi
TCTGTGAGCAAGTCTATTGAGTCTAGTTTCCCTTAGTTTTCACGGCACTCTCTTCACACTGAGCTGCTGCCGTTACACCATCTGAAGCACTGTTTCCTTCAATCCCAACATCTCCATTAGGTCCTTTGTCCTCTTTTTCTCCATCAATTTTGCCCCACACATTGCTCTCACCCTCGTTCTCTCAGTCCTTCTCAAAACTGCTATCTTATTTTCCATCAACACCATGTCTCACTATCATATAAAATCGCTGATCTTAAACAACTCTGATAAAAAATTCTTTTCATCTTAAGCAAGCACTTTTTGAGTAAGCAACTCTCCGAATTCCTTGAACTTAACCCACTCAAGTCTTGCTCTTGCTGTCACAGCTGCCTTGCAACCACCACTTGCATTCACCCTATCCCTCAAATAACAGAAACCTCTCACCGTTTCCACCTCTTCACACAGCCCCTCCACTGGTTCCACGAATCCATCAACTTGCTTCTTGCATCTTCCACACATAAAATCTCTCCCTAACCTCAGGGTCACCCTGTTTACTTTCATACATCTTCCATGGTTCCATTTTCCGCATTTCACACATTTCACACAAAACATTGAATTTGCCATTACACTTTAACCTTATTCATTAACATCATCATCATTATCATCATCACTAAAATCAAAGATTTATTTGGTGCCCAATAATCTCTATTTTTCTCTTATTTAATGACGTGTACAGTACATATACCTTTTCAAAAAAAGTGGCAAATTCTACAACAGCTTCCTGGGTCTTTTTCTTTTTTGCAGCCACTGCCATTTCTTCAACTGTATCTTGCAAAAACTTAGCCATTTGGATCTTTACTTTGAGTTGTTTCTTTTTAGCTTCTTCCTAAATTTATTATAAATAAAATTGTTGACAGTTCAAAAAAACTAACAGAAAATTATCAATCATTACTTTTAATCTTTTTAAATATTATACAAAATGTTCATGAAATCTGTACATAAACCAAGAAAAATGGTTAGTATTAATGATTATTAAAAAATTTAATTTGAAATGAAAAAAGTAATGGAAGCCAACTATGGTATATTACTGTTTAGTTTCCCCTCACCTTTTTTGACTTATCTTCAAAAGTACTTGGCAGCATATTTGGGAATAATCTTACAGCAACAGGAAGCAGGAACTCCATGAATGGAATAATCACAAACACAAGAAATGGAACTAATCGAAACAAGTCAGAAGCTGTTCGCAAGAACTGTAGATTCAAAATGACGAAGAAATGATTTATTTTAGTAAACTATATATATATTGTGATTGACTAGACATCAAGGATAAATAGCTATTAATAAGCAACCTGTTTACTGTAAAAAATTCATGCACAAAATTGGTCAAAAGCAGTCATGTGATTTCTATTTATCTGTCACTAACCCGCATGACAGGAGGTTATAAAAATTAATAATATTAATTATAACCTTTGTTTCTTTGTTTAACCATGGCCAATAAATTCAAACCACTGAATATATGAATCAAAATGATTTTCATTGAGCTTTTACTCCAGAGAAAGTTGTCATTTATCAGAGTATACACGAAAGTTATTTAATTTGCAGGGGGCTTTTTGGTGCACGTCCAGAAATTTCAGACAAGTTTGAAGATTGGGTTTTTTGTCAATTAACCCTTAATTATTCAACACAGTAGTTTGCCCATGTGACTAAGATATATATTTCATTCACTAAGAAAATATTTGAAGTTGTGCAGCTACATAAGCCAAATAATTAAGCCACACACACAAAAATTTTACAAGTCATCATCAAAAATGTATTTCATGATATTCAAAAGAACCTCCTTCTACCTTACCTAAAAATAGCTAACTAATAATTTGTACTGCATGGTCCTTCTTAATGTAATATCAATAACTCTGAAAGTGAAAACCTGATGACTATAATTTTATGTTTGTTTTGACAATAAAATATCGGTGATTAGACTTTATCAATAGTGTGCAATCAATTGACCTGAAGAGCATACAACTATGACATGAACTTAACTTTATGTTATATTAATTTTAAGAAATAAAACATGTTCTCCATGCCTTCATAGCCTGGTAAACACTGAGGGAAACAAAAAAGTCTAATTGTTTTAATACTGTATAATCAACCTAGTTGGGGGAAAATAAAGTCAAAAGAGTTGTTGTATCCTTTTTTGGAAAAAATATAAAAAGCTTTTTTTCTTAATTACTACGGGAGTACTGATACAGTAGTAACAAACTCACTTTATAAAGGACTATTGATAACAAACTCTAGGAGAGTAATTAATAATAAAGTAGGGGACTACTGATAATAAATTCAAGGGGTCTATTGATAGTAACCTCTAGGGGACGATTCATAATTCATACTCTATCCAAGAAGAATTCTTAATTTACATAAATCATCTTTTTCTCAATGGTATAACAATAATGACACAGAATTGGATCTTTTTATTTGCTTCAAAGAAATTATTAATTACAAACAGTAAAAACTATTCTTGAATTTGTTTCTAGACTGTATGCACATACAGTACAGTACTATAATTACCATGCTAAGAAATCTAAAGTATCTTACCTGTCTTCTTTCTCTGCGAGTTAATGACTTTCCATTCATTATTTGCCAAAGCATTCTAACAGCAATTTTACAATCATAATAAAGCAGTTTGAATCCATTGTAATAATGCAACACCTCTTCCTTTATTCTGGTTACAATTGATTTTTTTGTGGCAGGTGCTACTGTTTTGAGCTCAAGATCCTCTGGTGAGCAGTATGATTGAAAAGCTTTCTCCTTTAAAATCTCCTTTTTCTCTCGAATAGCTTCAACTGCTTCTTCAACCTTTGATTTTTCTTCATCTATTTTTGGTTTTGCTGACTTATTAGGCTTTGGTTCACATTTCATGTTACTGGTTACTATTGATCTGATGCTTAGATGTGTGTGTCCATCAAAGCAATATTTCAAAGAACTGGTCGGCTTTTGCAGTATTGATAAACCACTTAGATTTGTATTTAAATGACTGTGTAAATGTTTTTTAAAACTAAAAGAAAAAAACTTATTGTGATGTTTTATTGACATATTGCTAAATGGATTTGCACATTGCACCTTGTGATTAGAAACACATGTCAAATGACTAATTTTTGTCCCAAAGTCTTTGAGATTGAAATAAATAAGCCATGAAGATATACTTTGGTCAAAAGCAAATTGAATGTTTGTTGAAGCCCTACAGTCAATTTGGTGGATATTACTAACACCCTGTAACCAGTATTGTTTACTGAAGGGAAATTTTTCTGAAACTTTAACTTGGGAGGTGGACAAAAACTTGCCAACCAACCTAAAATAAAAAGAAATGCAGGAATGTTGTTTTAAGATGTGAATTTAGATTATAATATTATAAGCCAAAGTCTTAACTAGAAACCATGTCCTCCAAAAGCTTCAAACTAGTCTAGATACTGTCTGTTCTTGTAAAAATAATTAATATGGAGCTACATCAACTGCAATTATTGTTTATGTAGACAGATAATTACCTGTGTGGAACCAGTCTTTCATGGAAAAACAAAAACTCTTAAAATAAAGTCTATCAAAACTATTTTATAGTTGTTTGTCAATGGCTGAATAGTTTCAATTGGTTTACCTTCTCACTCTGATAGATCTGTCTCTTTTGAAATGCTATTATATTAAAACATATTGTAATTCATTGAAAAGGTTTCTGAATATCTCACCATTTATTCATACAAGTCAATCCTGGCTGTTTGGGACATTAAAATAAAACACCAAACTACTTCAGAAAGACAACCAGATAACAAACCGGAATGAAGACAGTCAGACCTTCCAAGTCTGCACTCTGTGTGACACACACACAATTTGATACATTCTCACACTCACACCCATGGAAGGAAAATTCTCATGCATTTAATATAAAATGCTATATTTATTTATTAAATAAATAATTTACTTTAAATTTTTGATATGTTAAAATTTTACATTAGATGAAAAGGTAAACAGCAGCACTTTCTGCCTACTTTTGGTGATAGTAGTGTCTATAAGAAGTCGAGGCTGCACAACAAAGTGGAAGCGAGTTGAGCCTGCACATAAGCATACTATGTCTTGCTTTTCCTATCCTGTGATTGCAACAATGAGTAGCAGTGATAATGAACGAAAGTTGCGACTCTGATTGTCCTCTTCAGGGTTTCAGTTAATTTTTTGGGGGTACAGCTAAAAAATTTAAGAGGCGGCTAAAAATGTTGTCATTATAGAAAGCCCCGGCTAATTTTTAGTCGGTACACACATGCCCCCCTCTACTCCCCCCCCTAAAAAACAAAGTAGGGTTTTCATTGAGAACTTTCAAGTGCATAATCGTCAAATGAAACCAGAAAGCTTTAATTAATCGTGTGACACGGCGATCGCCGCGCTATATTAACGGTGACCAATCAATTGAAATAAACACAGTCTAAAACCTAAAGAGTTCAAACAAATATGTTTAGTTTTTATTTTTAAATTTGCGAATTGCATGTATTTTGACATTTATACAAATTATCTGACTTCCAACCCTAAAATAGCTCAGGCGAAAGTCTATGAAGCGATGGTGAATATTCCTCAAAAGTCAAGAGTGCACTGGCAAAATTCGCCGTTCGCCGGCCTTTAACTGAAACCCTGCCTCTTAGATGACCCTTAATTTTAACAGCAAATATGACATGAAATGCAATTGCAGCTGGCCTTCCATTTTCTGAAAGGGTGGTTACACATATTTTGTGCTTTCGTTCCACAGAAAAATGAAAGAACATTGCATTAGGTGGAGCAAAGCAGTGTACTGAAAATTAATGGCTGGTGCTGTAATGTAAATAAAAAAAGCTGATGAAGTCTAGTAAAATGGGGAGGACTAGTAAGCCTGAGAGACTACTAAATGTCTAGGGAGAAAAAAACAATTTGTATCTCTGATCACATATTGTCATGATACCAAAAGGACATCTGAAGAAATGTCAAGTATAAAAAAAACAAACATACTAGTATGTAGCTAACAAGACGCCACTACAATGGATACTAAGGCCACATTGATAGCAGACTGTACCCCTTAAATCTACCACAAAAATAGCTAGACTGCTTGCTACATAGCTATACTATGCTGTTGAGGCCAAAAAAGGCCAAAACAGCTGCTTATAACAGGTTTTTCAATAGGTTTTGAAGTAGGTGGTAAAAGTTTAGGAATAGATGGTGAAGTAGTTGGTATTTCTCATTTTATTTGCATGGTCTGAGTAGTTAAGCTATCAAAAACGGTGGCAAATTTATTTCAAACAGGTGTTAAAGTTTGCTGGCTGCTGCCTCTTTTCGAAAACCTTGTTATAAGATTTACTGTAGCTGAGGCTGCTAACCTGGCATTCATTTTCTTTGAAAAAATACTGCATGCACAAGAGATCAATTTGTTGGGATTATACTACATACTGTCACTGACACTAAAATTAAGGGGAAAATGTTTTAACCATCTCTTCATACTGAGTAGAAAAGGCCATTTATTATGGCATTATATCCCTCTCAAAATTCATGTTTTTCATTCAACATCCAAGTTTTAAATTTGACATCTGAGTTTTTCATTTAACATCTGAGTTATGAATTCGACTGACTTGGGCACACAAATAAGCTATGGCACATTGTGGCCAATCTATTAGAACACTCAAAAAACCTGCTTTTATTTAATTATTTTCTGTATAAGCAGAGAAAAAGCAAAAAGGAGACAATTTTATTTTTACTACAAATTGTGCCAAAGATAATATATGATCAAAATAAAATTCTATTTCACTGAGAGATGATGCTTATACTGTACTATCATTTCAGTTTTCTAGTTTTAATTTTCAATTTTTGTTCTATTAACAGCCAACCCCTAGCACATGACCAAATTTGGTGCCATCTTCAACTTACCTTTCCTTGTCGAAATACATTTTTCTTTGGCAATGGAAAGTATTGATGAAGAGTTTTATGTTTCCTTATTTTGGCTTTAAACAATGCTCTGTGTGAAATTTCTAACACATGGATTTACTAGACAACATTTTTCTATAATCATCACATGTGGGGTCAAGCAAAATTAAGCATTTTAATGTGTTTGCTAAACCAATCAGATTCAAAGCATTAGAAATTGAATTAGTTTAGTTCTACTTCACTAGCTTTAAGGAACACTAGTGAGGGAAAAACCGAAACACCAAATGTTTCCAGTGAAATGAGTAAACGGAGTTGAAAAGAGAAATTTACAAACCTAAGAAAGAGTACTGAAATAAATGTTAGCTCACAACAGAAGACTGAAGTAATACTGTATTAATGACAATGATGCTAGGCAAGTAGCATACAAAACATTTTGCAACCAAAACAACCTCTTCTATATTGCTTGGGCTGGAACTGCAGAAAGTTATGTAGTTCGACATGCTATTGGCCAGCTACAAAAGGTAGGAAAGGTTGTTTTTATACTTTGTTCAAGTGGAATTGCCTGTGATGATTGTAGAAAAATGCCTGGTTTGCTGCTGCCTCCTCTGGTAAGTAGCCAATTTTGTTGCAACAGTTTGAATATTTAGGCAACCCGGAAAAAGTTTGAAAATCATCATTGTCCAGAAAGTAACGTAACAAACATTTGGAAGTTAGATAAAAAAGTTATTTGGCTTCCTGCTAAAATTAAAGTTTCAAATGGAGAATGAAAGATTTCTGGCAGCATTTTCATCAGGCAGTTGGATCGTTTTATGGTTGAAGTTTTCTACCTTCCCTATTTTATATATGCTACTGTATATACCAGAGAAGACCACGCATCGTTGGTGCAACATCAAATACTTCCATCTGACTAAAAAAGAATCAACTTTTCACACCTCAATGTATGTTTATTTCTATTTTATTTTGGAACATAACTATTTTTTTACTATAGAAACTTCAAAGGAAAGAAACAAGAAATGATTCATACAAAGTCTTTCAATTTTGAAATGGCCTTATCTTTCTTAGTATGAGTCTGAGATTTTACTTCTTAAAGTTATTTATTTCTCTCAGAAAAATAGAATTTTACTTTAATATTATATTTTGGTGCATTTTTCAGAAAAGAATTTATATAATTTTTATATTGTCTGTTATTTTCCCTTTCCTATTTGATTGAACAGAAAAAAATAAATAAAGCAGCATTTTTTGAGATTTCTAATTTTAACATAGAAAAAAATTGATTGGCCGCATGGTGCCACAGAATAATTGTGTGCCCAAGTTATCTCTTTTCGACTTCAGACCCTGCATGTCACAGCATATTGTACACGGTCTTTCTGCAGTACACTCGATCTCTATTTACAGCGGCTTTCGTAGTCAAGGTCAAGTTCTCGATGTTAAAGTTAAAACTTGAATGTCGAACTTTGTTGTGGTGAGTCGCTTCAGGATAACAAATATAAAACTTGGAAGTCGAATTTATAACTTGAATGTCAAATAAAAAAATTTGGATGCCGAATTTAAAACAAATGATATCTCAGATGCCCAATATAAAACTTGGATGTCGAATGAAAAACATGAGTCTTGGCAGGGATATAACGCCATATTTTATTGACTGGTCTTTCTAAATTTAACGTGTACATCAACAGTTATGTGTTGACTAATTATAAATTAAAACTAGTAGTAGCTGTTCATGTGTTGTCTAATTATAAAATTATCTCGTGACAGAAAGCAACCATATATCAAGTAAAGTGGCAAATGCCTCACCTTTTCTTCTGTTCTCCAAGCCATTGGGAAGCTGTATGGAGTGAAAGACAATGGCATTTGTTGCAATCTTACCTAAAGAACTGTATATTGTTTAGCACACAACAAACACATAACATAATCGCTGAAGAACTTACAAGGAAAACGTCTGTACTTCAATTGAGTTGTAGTACTTGCTCTAGTGCAGTGTTTGAAAAGATCGCCACGCAAAATTGGCTCTAGTTTGTAATAAGCCATCTTATCCTCTGAACTTAGTCCGCTGTTTCAAAAATCAATACCTTCATAGTACGTACAAATTTAAACATTATGATTTATTTTGTGCTCAAGCAATGCCCACATTGTAACTCATTATGGAGGTATCTTTATTTTGTCCCAGGCGTGAGAGGTCGACAGAGTTTGATAGATCCTGGAAATGAGTTTTTGCCGTTGAGCCAATTCTCGTCCCCAGGCGAGGGCGGCGCCTTCTCACGAGAAAACGGGGAAAAAAACTCTCGGGCTCTGGGGACGAGAATTCTTGTTCGTCACGAGATTCGACCAATAAGAATGCGTTATTTTTGTAATAGTAAAAGCGCGATGCTTGTAGGATGTGGCTTTTAAAGATGAATTCAACTCCCAAGAAAAGACAGTACAAACGTGCTAGTATAGTAAAGTAGCTAACTTGATGCCACTAATGCAACTACATTGGGCACTACGGCCATGTTGGCAGCGAGCGGGCTTTACCCCTTTATTGGCTTTAAGCTACCATAAAAATTAGTATGCCTGATTGCTAACAGCCATGGACAGCTGTTTCGTGTAGTAGTAGGCCAGGGCTTACCCCCTGAGCGGGCTAGTAGTCCAGTCAATCTAAAACTACAACCTACCACTAATTGCAAAAGAAAGTTTCTCAACGATATTATACTCAGAAAGTCTTCCTCTAAAACATATCAAAAGTCCTAAAAAATCCTAGTAGGGGAAAGGGCTGAAATTTAGGAGTTTTTATGCAGCGTTGGCGAGCAAAATCTTTCGATTCTGCATGAAAACAAGGTTACACAAAGTGTGTCTTAAACTGGGGTGTATTTTGACTTTTTCTTTACCCCACTTATCATGTAAACGCAGCGGTAAAAAAGTAAGAGTTAATATGAACAGGCGGATTGCCCGCCTAGGGGGGTTACCCGGCTAGACGGATTATCCCACCTTCATGTAAACAGGCCGTAAGTAAAAGATAATTTATGTGTCAAAGCTTTTTCCCCCACAGACACATAAAACACCAGTAATACTAAGTGCATGTTTCCTATTTTATATTCCCAAAAAACTATATTTATACTGATAATAAACTTTTCTACTGAGCTCCGCTATGTGATATAATGACAAAGCTCTCGCAATAACGTTTACTCCCTAGGCGTGGCAATCAATGCTACCCGTCCACACCATGGATGATGTTTGCGTAATATGCAATAAGGAATGCAAAAGGAACTCTCCGTGCGTGGTTACGATCGGGGAAAAGGGTAGCAAAGGAATTAACTTTGCTAGCGAAAAACGCAATGATAACATTCAAACCGTTCCGGGACAGAAAGTTCAAAATGAGTGCCGTCTTTCTTACTGCCTCCCGCAGAATGTAGCACGTGCCCAAAAAGAACAGGACGAAGAACCTCCCGCGCCTCGCAGTTCACTGATGCGATCCTCTGAGAAGTCGTTTACATTCAAAAATGACTGTTTGTATTAAGGAACAAAAGTTGACTTAATAGCGAGCAGAAGAAACGACATAGAGAGGCTTTTCCCGTGACTACCATAGAGACGAAAGACAATATACTCAAGATTTGTATAAAAAGGACAGCAAATGTGGGCAGAAGTTGTCAAAACCAGAGTTTTACATGTACACGAACTTCCTGCTGCAGGCGCTGTCTAACATCAAAGTTGTAATGTGAATTTTCGCACTGGAAGACAAATTCCCAAGGACTAAGCCATAGATAAAACTACTAACACTCAGAAGAAGGACGTGTTCGTGTCTAATACCAACAATAAATTTAGCTATAAAAGTGCCTAAAATTGAAATAATCCCAGAATTAATCTTAATGTCGCTTCGGTTGCCAGAACTATTGCTGTTGCGTCAAATATTTGTAGATAAAGCCAAGTCTTGCATCATGTTAATTTTGCTCAGAATGTAAATTAGAAGATGAAAAACATTTTCTACTTGAATGTCTATTCTACAATGAGGAAAGAAATTCGTTGAAATGATGGCTTTTGGTTGTTAAAAATATTGATTATAATAAGCTAGACTTGACACAAAACATAGAGATATTATTAAAAAAACAGTGAACCCGAATTTTTAGCCGTCTTTTCGAAACATGTTTTACATGTATGAAGAAAAGAAATGACTTTACTTCTAATTATCTACATTTTATTGATTATATTGAATCATTATAACATTATTGTAATTATAAATGTTATTACTTTTTGTTTAATTTAATTTTATCTTATTGTTATTTATTTTTCTTATAACTGTTATTATCAATGTTCCTGTTCAGAGCGATGTTACTTTTTTATGTAATTAGTAAAGCTTTCACAATACTTGTAAAAAAGTCATGCCAATAGAGCAACTCTTCATTCATTCATAGTAATGGCTGTCCTGATTTGGACAAAATTTTTTCTTTACGATGACTTTATTTAGGTGTCAAGTTTTATTTAGCTGGCCAAAGGCCTACTAATTGGGGACACCATCTTTACCACTCTAAGGTGAATGGAGATCTTTCGCGTAACACACACACACACATTAACACACTGATATGTCTCTGAAGGCCTACGGTTTAACATCCTTATCTGAGAAGACACGAAGGTCTAACCAATGCAGATGTTAGAGCAAAGGCAGCACCTTCTCCTCAACTATTTTAAGACCCCAAGTGTCTGTCCAACTGGGAATCAAACCCGAGCCTTCAGCACGATAGACTGGCACCTAACCAACTAAGCTAACCAGGTGGTTTCATATTTTTGTTATTTAGAGAAATTTTTCTCTCTTCAAATCACTCAGAGTCCACAAAAAATAAAAACAACGCAACAAAAATACTAAGGTTCCAGACTTAAGTAAAAATTTTCTGAGAGAAACATGTGGCTCTACTGCCCCACCCCTACTCGAATGGGTACTAGAATGGTATCTATTGACACCTGTCATTTATTGATATCCACGTGGAAAATCATTCAAGAGAAAAGAGAACAGTACGTCCGAGGTAACTCCATGTCAAGAATGGTGAGTAAGCTATGTAATTTTAACAGGTTTGCTCTTTAGTGAATCAGAGTTATCAAAACTCGTTATAAGAATTTATTATTGCAATCTTATTCATCTTGTTGCATGCTCTTGTTCCTGTTCTCATGAGAATATAAATGTACCAAATAAAATTTCTTAACATTTGTACTGTGGCTCTCATGACTTGTATGGCTTGCCACTTGGCTCGCATGGCTTGCCACTTGGCTCGCATGGCTTGCTGGCTCGCAAGATTATGAAACTCGTTTATGATGCTTGCTTTGTATCATTTTGCAATTTTCTCCCAACCATGCCATAAACTTTCGCAAATTACTTTCGTGACATTAATTCGATACATAACTATGAGACACACTCTAAAACTCATAAAAACTATTTTCTTCCATGTAAAAATCTCAATTATGGCCAGTTTGGTGCAAAATATGCAGCAGTAAAAGTCTGGAACGAAACGCCACCGGAAATAAAA
>JANCMA020376791.1:0-11386 GCA_024336925.2 Zoanthus solanderi
CCCAACATCTCCATTAGGTCCTCTGTCCTCTTTTTCTCCATCAGTTTTGCACCACACATTGCTCTCACCATTGCTCTTTCGGTCCTTCTCAAAATTGCCATCTCATTTTCCCTCAAACACCATGTCTCACTCCCATATAACATTGTATACAACTCCGATAAACCATTCCTTTCCTTTTAAGCGAGAACCTTTTTGAGTTCAGCAACTCTCCACATTCCTTGAATTTCACCCACCAAAAAAAAAAAAAAAGCTTACGTATGTTAAAGATACTACAAATGCTCTCAGAAGAAAAGAGTCCAGTGTTTCAAAAACCTACTGTATTAACACTAATCAAGGGTTAAATTTTAAACCCATGGTTTTGTTTCCTACTACACATCAGGGTCCAGGTGTTCAAAAACCGATTAGCACTAACGCAGGGTTAAATGTTTAACCCATGGTTTTGTATACATCAGGGCTCAGTTACAGTTCAAAAGCCGATTAACACTAACCCAGGGTTAAATGTTTAACCCATGATTTTGTTTCCTACTAGACATCAGGGTCCAGTTGTTCAAAAGCTGATTAGCACTAACCCAGGGTTAAATTCTTAATCCAAGGTTTTGTTTCCAACCTTACAGGGAAAGATTTGAGCTGTTACTTTGGGCTTAACAAGTTTTTCCTTAGAAAACCAAACAAACAGTACTCGAATAGAATCGTTAATTTTTCTTACAGAAGAAATTGCTTCTTAAATTTGCGAAGCACCCAGGGTTATGAGTTAAACAGGTTTTGAACAACCACTGCCAGAAACCATACAACACAAGGAATACAACTGCAACATGACAGATGAGCTGTTTTTAAGAACGCTACGCCACCTTTCTTAACGTAACAAAGCGCAGATGACTTATACTTGCTGAAACCAGGGAACAGGGAATGAACATACTTTTCCCAGCTGCAGGTCATTGTACGCTATTAAAAATTTGTAATATGTTACTACCCCATTTCCTGTCTAGACGGCATTCGCTGTTCCACAGAATTAGTACTAGAATGGACTTCCGAAATTTCAATACCTTTTACATGTCTTTTTCTTGTAAATATGATTAAAAATATATGGCAATCGATTACAATATTTGACACCAAACACGTAACAAACACACAAACCTCTATAAATGGAAGTTTTCATGTAGCAAAATAAAAGAAGTAGAAATCGTAATATCAAAACAAAAAACTTGATCAAATAGATTTTTTCCCTAATAAAAGAATAGAGTACCAAAATCTATGAAGAGCACAAAAGGCTTACTTTAATTCATCAATGTTGGCTCTGTCTGATGCAACGCCTTCTCCAAGATCTTCCTCAACGCTGTAAGTACAAACCGAATGAGAGAAGTAATCAACATTTGAGAATAAAAGTTATCCATGAAATGGCAGCCGAAGCACGAGGCTGTTCAAGAAAAAAGCTACTGGGAAGAGACCAAAAAATAGATGGACGGGAGGAACTGAGTGAAACATAATTGTATGGATTTTAAGATACAAGATTTGGCACAAAGTTAAGGAACTAAATGCTTCATTATTTTTTTGTTATATTTCATTTCACTAAGACATAATATCATTACAAGATGTTTGTAACCACCGTTTGTGTTATGTTTTTAATGAAGCTGAGATTGCCAAAAAAGAAAAGTATTTATCATTACAAGAGCAACACTAATTACAACAAGAGGCTACCCAGTAGCCTTACTCGTGCCGACTCTCGCAACTTATAAATTGAACCCATGAAAAATGAGAAAGAAACTTGCTGCTATTCAAATCGGGAAACGAATCCTGGACTTTTTTTTTGATAAACCAAAATGTTGTAAAACTTCAATTATGCTAAAAAAAGCTAAAAAAGAAAAGAGAAGATGATTTACCGCGGGAAAAAAAAAAAACAGAGCAACTTGATACTCGAACTGACGACGTAATTAGACGACGAAACTCTGAAAAGAGTAGCATTCGTGAACTTAATCTTTAATTGCTCTCGGCCTCTACGACTAGCTACGCTATTCGGGAAATTTTCAGTTTTATCCTTGATCTTTAACTAGTTTTAGAGCCATTTGTATGTAAAATATTCAATTCTAATGGTAATTTTGATTTGGCGACCTAAATGTCTACTGCGCATGTGCATTCGGTTTTTTTGTGCTTTTTCGTTTAGTGATCAATAATGATAATGATAATAATAATAATAATTTCTTTGACTTTGAAACTTTTCTACAAGTACCTATTCATCTTCAAATAAAAAAGTAGAGCAAATTTATAATTAATTACGAAGGCTAAAAGAAGACGTGACACAAAAACTAAAAATAACAAGATTGGAGAGTGGTGCAACCACACCACTAGTCACGTGGGCGAAAAGAGGCAAATCTGCGCATGCGTTGGAAATTTGTGACACAAAAACGAAAAAACCGAGGGGATTCCTATACTCGTGCCCCTTCCGGCAATGTCATTTAATAACATTCAATATCCAATCTGAAAGTTATTGACTTAAGTTAGTTGACAAAACAATACAGGAAAATAACATTTATAAAGTCCGATAAACTGCAACTTAAAACCAATCATTAAGATTACAAGCTACACACAATAACACTCGATGAATGTGTAATATTTCTTTGATTATTACTTCAACACCACCAGGCAAAGTGGACATCAGTTTTTAAATATATATTAAAATATCAGTGCACTAAAATAAATATTAAAATACATTCAAATATAAGTACACAAGTATTAGCCAGGCTTTACGATATTAAATACCGCTATTGATAAGAGCAACGTATGTGAAGAAAAATCTACAAAATAACTGATAGAAATTCTACTACAATTCTATTTTTCACATCGAAAAACAATTAATTTTTTAAAACTTAGCAATGTGAGAAATCCTAATCTTATCCTAAGTGCATCAAATTTTAGGTGATGCGTTTAGGTGATCGCAACAAAGATTACCTTAACGGACATACGCAAGAACAATCAATCTAAGCCTGTCTCTCGCCATTTTAATTCTTCTAATCATCCTATTTCTGATTTTGTTGCATTTGGTCTTTCTGTCATCAACGGCGGTAACGATTGTCGCAAGACTAAAGAAATGCGACTAATTCACGCTTTGGGCACTCTTAATCCCCTTGGAATAAATGAACACTTCACTTTCTTTTAACCTTCTGTTGTTCCGGAGCCTTTTTGTCTTTTTAACAATTTTTTTACTCACACATATTTATCCTTTTATTTCCTTTCGTTTTTTTACATACCTATCTTATTGCGTTACCTTGCTTTACATCGCTATATAAACACCTCCTTATTTGTAACTCATGCATTCACTTCGACGCCGGACAGCAGTCCGAAACGTCAGTTTTTTTTAATTGTTTTTCACTACGGTGTAAAAGTTAACTACTTGTAAAACTGTTTCTGTAGAAACACCAACACAGTATTCCATTTATGACATCTTTTCTCAAGTGTGTCATCAAATCGTACTTTAAGAGAGCTTATGTTTTAGGCAATATCCAGCGGTTTGCATTGCTAAGCTTTGTTTTTTTCCCACAGGCGATGTTCTTTGCAGACCAGTTATTGTCCAAGCAAGGTGCAACAGCCTCGGCCCATTCTCCAATACGCACGGCCGTTAGGACAGAGCTACCGGTCGGCAGTGCAGGTCGTGCGCGGATAACTTGACTGATCGAGGACTTTATGAATGCTGCCTGTGTACATAGAATTTCAAAACAATGTGCCGTCTTGTATAGAAATGTGTTAATATACTCTTTTTAAACTTAAACTGATTCAATTATTCTAAAAAGGGATGAATATGTGAAAGCAAAAGCTCCGTGTATAAAATGTACTCCCATTATCCAGTGAAAGAAGAAGTGAAGATTTTAATATTGTTACCATGTATTATCTTTTCTACTTTTATCTTTTTAATCGAAATCTAATGTGTTTTCTATAGTTGTAGCTGTGAATGTACTCCTGTAGCGCTAAGGTCACCAAAAATAGTATCAGCTTTAAAAATACCACATCGCATGTGCCCGTATCAAGTTGATACTGTCAGAAAGGTTTTTTAAACATTTTTTTGGGGAAAGTTCGTGACCATTTTACCGTTCAAAATTATAGGTTAGATATAGTGGAATGTTGTCAATAAATTTATTAGGATAAAGATTAATGTATTTTATTTGGCTTTCAAGAATCTTCGAGATCAACGTTCACTGCATTTTAAGGAAACAGAGGTCAATGCTAGAACTAAAAACTTTTTAAGAATTCAAACCAAACAGACGCGATTTTTCGGCACCGATAAAAGAGAAATGTTTTGACATCTTGATTGTTCTTCAGACTTCAGTCAAGTTTTGTCGCCATGTCTCAACAGAACCATGTTTGGCCACATTGAAAAACTTTTTCATTACCGGTTCGGCTTTTGATGCAATTTATAGCGTGATGTTTTTGGACCAAGGAGTGCATTGTTTAGAGCAGGCGAGATTGGTCTTGTGATATACGTTATTTAGCCACAGAGCGGAAACACTAAGCTTCGAACCAAATTTAGCATCTGAGATTTTGCGTCTTTTGGATTTAACAACAGCTTATCAGTTCGCTGTACAAGGCCATGTTATATATATCATTTTCTCAGTTTTAAAGCAATCTCGCGGTATGTTAAAGTATAAGGACTGTCATCTGTACCAGCCTCATGCTCATCCTTTGCTGTAAGTTGTTTTTGTCCAGCTATCTGCCTATTTAATAAATGGCCTTGCAATTACATAATTAATCCCCTCCCCTCCCCTCCCCCCTTTTTTATTTTTGCTTTCTAGGTCATCAGCACCTTGAAAATAGTTATCTGACAGTTGAAAATAATACGACGTTGGCAGAAAACTTTATATGTTTCGCTGGCATGACTTGGACGACCTGGAGTGCTCATATGATAAACGTTACACTCGGTGTTGGCTCAGCGCAGCTAATTTACCGTAATCTTAATTCTATCACTTCATCCATGGAAATTGAAAACTTTTTACGATTGTCGAGTTTTTAATTAGTAATTTATTTATCAAATGGCTAAATAATAATCATTAGCAAAGTTTACACCGTAGAGAATTACAAATTGCCAAACTGTACTCAATAACTGGAATCTTTTGACCCCTATATAAAATAATGCTGAGCAGTATGCAGGTCAACTTTTTCCTTTTATTCTAACTTACATTTCTGTATGTCTTTCTTCTCTTACGATAATAATATCGTCATTAATGTTAATACCAATGTAAATTATACTTAAAGTAAAACTTAAAACAACATGACAGCGACCAACTCGAAATCTCATTGGCTACTTTGGTCACTGTATACTATTTTAAGAATATTGTCTCTTATAGTTCGTTTCTATATGTATCTTTTTGTATCGTAGTATACCGTTTTATGTAAAGTTTGTCTTCTGTAAAACAGTGTGCAATAAACTTAAAACTTGAAAAACTTTGAACAGAGACATCCACGCGTACGCAACTCAGAAATTCTAGTATTTTAGGCGATACTTGTGACATTAGCTAGACTTTGTAAACTTTTCGCGCACCTTGTATTCAGTCCTTTTTTCATTTATAGAGCTTTTTTAAAAGTTTCTTAAAAGAAAGTGTTGTTTTTTTCAGTAGTGTGCAAGTAATTTTCCTCTCAGGGCAATCATCCAAAATTTAAAGTTGATTGGAAAAATCACAGAGCAATCAAAGAATAAAGAACCATCGTTGAGAGCAAGTAGCCAAGCAACAAAGATAAATAAAGACGAAAAACTTTCTTTCGATTTAAAAAAGACGATACTCGGGGCAACCTTACTTGTCGTAAGTAATGTTTTTAAAATAATAATACTCCTGTTGCGTGGGAGTTTGGTTTGCTTGAACAGTCGGAGCCATTAGTTGAAATATATAAATCTGGAAATTTGCTTTTTCTTGTATTTCAGTCTTTTGCCTTGCGCTCGGGGAATATACAATATCGCTTTTTAGATTAGCAAGGTGAACAAAACTTGTCTTTCCTCTAAAAATAAACCCAACAAAACCGTATACGACCAGTTTAATGACGAGAATGAAAAGGGAGAAAGTTTTTGGTCAGAGAAAGAACCAGCCATTACAGAGAGACTATATTGACGCACTTTTCAGCAAAAAGTTTGTTTGAAGGCAAAATAAAACAGACCGTAAGTAATTTTTTTGGTCTTTGGAGTTTCAGCTTGTGTTATCGCGCTTGTGTGTTATCACAATTCTCAACCAATGGGCTTTGTGAATACACGTGACCTGACGAACATTATTGTTGTTAGACAATTGGAGTAGTATCATTGACACATACCTTTCCAGACCAACGAATCACATGGGTAAATATTGCTCTCATTATTCAAAGCTGAATTTAAATTTTACCAAGTCCGTTGAAATTTGTGTGAACGGTTTCAGAAGTTGTCTGAGAAAAAGTTATTGCAAATCGCGTCCTTTAATGGGACACAATGGAAAATGGGTCCATGCCGAAAGAGGTAATCGAAGATTTATTTAGTCAATTTATAGATGCTGAAGATTGTCCACAAATTCTTAAAAGATTCAAACGGCTCGTGAAAGCTGTCCACGTCCATGCGGAGAACCCGCGAGACTTTTACAGCGAACTCAAGTCAAAGTTGCAGTCGTGGAAGTGCAAGACTTTATGGGACCTACTCGATGCAAGAGCAAATCAAAGTGAATATGGCAAGGGTAAAATTTCAGAGGAACTTCAAGTTTTGGTGATAGGAGCCGGTCCAATCGGCCTGAGAACTGCAATAGAGATTGCCCTCTTAGGAGGACAAGTTGTAGTTGTAGAGAAGCGAACTTCGTTCACAAGAAACAATGTTCTACACTTGTGGCCATTCTTACTCACGGATTTTAGATCTCTTGGGGCCAAGAGATATTATGGGAAATTTTGCTCGGGAACAATTGAGCACATAAGTAAGTAAAATTACAAATTCATTTCTAGAGTAGTCCAATAATAGTGCACTAATATTAACATTTAGTTAACAAAATGAGATATTTAAAACTTTTGGGATGTTATACTTGGTTAATAAAATCTATAAGTGTGTAAAGCGTTATAACAAATAACTTTGGATTTTAATGCTTGAAATAAATTCCGTTGCACATTTTCGCCAGATCATTTCCGCCTGGCACAGAATCGCAAGTATTTTTACGGCTGTGTTGCAAACTGAGGGCCCACTGCCACGCGAAGATTTTTAGCTGTTGTAATGTTTCAGTTGAGCTTGGTAAATATTTTGTTATGAAATCACGCGATAGCGTTTTCACTTTCCGGTCTTCATAACAACGAGAAATATTTTAGATAGATTTCCTGTGAAAAGTGAAATTCACTTTTTAATTCGTTGGCAAAAGCTCTAACGACCATTCATGCGAGAAGCAGGAAATTTCAAAATTTAAACCCTTGTTGAAATTCCATGCGATTTGATGTCATCTTGAAGCCGTCACTGGCTCACAACTTTCTGAAACTTACTGGAACGAAACTCAAGTTCGTATTTAGACTGTATAGACAGCGTTTTTTGTGGTTAGAATGTTCAACGCACGCTCTATAGTTCTAATTATTTGCTTTTATTTTCGCTTAATGTTGATTGATCTGTATTATAATCTTAAATTTCGTTATTTAACTGTCATTTGCCGTTACTTACACTAGATAATTTCAAGAAGTATCATAGTTTTTTAGAGAAAGGTTAAACAAGGCACTCCAAAAGTTATTTTCAGTCAGTTAATATCTATTTCATATCCCGAGGCTTAGATAGCTTTGTGTTGGAGATGAATGATATGAAGGAAATGAAAATATTACTGAATAAGCGATTTCGGCAAACTGTAAAAGTGATTCACAATGTTTCTAAATTTTAAAACTGCTAACATAATCGAGTGAATATTTTCTACAAAAGGAGTTCATGAAAAGTTAGGTTTCCTGCTTGAATCAGATAGCGTAGCAGAGAAATTAAGGTGGTCATTTTCAGTATCATATTCTTAACCAGAAGAAAAATACTTATAGTTTTAGTTCAGTTGCCCAAAATTTGCAGATGTTGCCCCCGACAGAGAGAAACAAAAGCCTGATGTTGCTACGAAACAAAATGATTATTTCTAGATTACTGAAACCTTAAAATATTTTCATTTTTATACCTTAAAATTTATTTATAAGTTATTGAGATCAAAATGTTTTGAGTCTCTTTGACTGGCCTATTGACCCATTTCATTTCTCAACATTGATTCGTTTGCTTAGCTTTTTAATTAAGAAAATAGTCGGTTCCTTGTTATACCAATTATGGTTTCGACATTGCTATTCTTTTTAAAAATATAAATAATAATCGCCCCAGAAGAAGTTCAAAATTTATTCGTATGTTGAAAATGTGTAAAAATGGAGATACACAGTGAAATATTTATATATTTTAGAATTTTACAATATTTCGACAGGCTAATACTTTGTTCTTCAGGTATTAAAAACTACAATTGTAAAAATTACAATCTTTCAATAAACATAACTAGCAGCAGATTATGAAATGTATGTTGTCCGTGGCCGTTTGAAACACTTTTAAAAGTTAAAATATTAAGATCAATTTTCCCACGAACAAAACAAAGAGATTGAAGCGATTTTCGAGATAAATGAGTTATGAAAAAATTATAGTTATTTTTAAAAACTTTGGAATTCAAAATACTTGCGAAATCCTTAGCACTAACTTTTAAATTATATTTTAAACTTTATTGAATTCATCAGATATCGTTCAGAAGCGAGTAAAAACGTGTTACCAAAAAGTTGTCTCTTTTGTCTACAAGTACTGAAAAAGGTTTCAAGTTAAAAAGATGAAAGTTCAAATTCAAAATTGGAAAATTCTGATATTTAATCTGGGGAGGGCTCTATCTCTATTACATTAACGCAGTTTGTTTTGAAATAAATCTTAATTTGGTAAAATATTTGGGAAATCAAAAAATGAGTGAGCATCTGTATGAGGCTGGCGACTGAAAAAGAAATTGGACTATTGCTACGAAATGTCATTGCTTCTAATTTTTAAAAATGAAACGTTATTTGAAAACACAGGTATTACTTAATTTACTACAGTATAAAAAAATTCTTATGATTACTAGAAGTTATATTCTCAGTTTTGAAAAAAGATTTTATTGCCTGTCTGTCAATACAAACAAATTATGAAAATTAGCCGGTAATGGCCATAAAAATTTCATACGTTATTTGTTTAGTAAAAGTTTTTATTTGCAAGCTAAGTGAAATTAGATAATAGTCTGTGTCCAGAACAATCATTGCGTTGAAGCAAAATACATTAAAAGAGTATTGTTTGTTTGGTTTTGCTCTAAGCTATTCTTCAGTCCAGTGGGCTTACACTGAAAAATGTTTTCAAAAAATTTTTTTTTCCCTTTTTGAAAGATTCGGCTGAAAACGTATCCACCAATCAGATTAGGCTCAGTTTTAGTTCAAGCGCAATATTGTGTTACATTTTTTTTCTCACAGAAATAAATATCCGAGTTCTGGAACTTAAACTCCATTAATTTTACACTACAGAAAAACGGCTAGACAAGGATAAGTTTTTGCAAGGGTAAAATTTAATTCCATCGAGGCAAGGATGGATTTGTCTGCGTAAAATGCGATTACCTTGCCGATTCATTTTGGGTTTTAGAACAACTTCCGGACGTAAAGCCCTATTTTACAATATACAAAAAAACAAATAAGCAAGGATAAATGTTGGCAAAGGTAATTTTAGCTAATTGGAGAGACAAGGGTGGTTGACAACGAAAAAGGACAACAAGCTTTGATTGCCTTTTGCAATTCTCCCCAAATCTCAAAAAGTGTTTTACGCTTCTGGCTCAAATGAGTTTATTACTAATAGCCTTATATTTGAGCGTTTGCTTTCACCGCAGGTATTCGCAGACTGCAGGCGATACTGCTGAAGACAGCCCTCATATTTGGAGTAAAGGTGTTTACAGGTGTAACGTTTGATCACATGATCGAACCAACCACGGAAGATGAAGGATGGAAATGTAAAGTCAGTCCCAATCCTCATCCCGTGACGCAGTTGGAGATTGACGTGGTGATTGGGGCCGATGGAAAGAAAAACGTTTTACCGGGATTCAAACAAATTGAAATGAGAGGTATTTCTAGAATTAGTTTTATCATCGTTAACTTATCACCATCATGAGAGATCTTCATCATTATCATAACCATCGTCATTTTTATAATCACTCTGTCGATTTCTTGGATCTACATTCAAATCCTTGAAGTTATTTGAGGAGAAAGTTCTGTTTCAGTTGCTCATTATCATCTTCAGATGGCCAGGTCTTCGCTTCGATTCTTATGGTATGGTAAGGATATTAAACCATCTGCTCTGAGTATCTCTACCCATGCTCTTTCGGATGAATAAAAAAAAACTCTATTTGCCTATCTCAGAGAGTATGTTAGCCATCACGGTGTTTATTAGTCTGTGTGTTTTATTGCGTTCTTCATTCCTTAAGTTAGGAACTTTAAAGAGCACTGATATGACATAAACTAAGTTTTTTGATTCTCAAAAAGAGCACCATGAAAAATATACTTTACCAAAGTTTGAAATAAATCCAATAAAAAAAACCCTAGAAGTTACGGGTGTTTTAAAATTAACTTTTTTTCTTTATTTTGTGGCACCATATTGGAGGGACTGTGACGAGATGCACGTGACCTGATTCCTCATATTGTTGGTAAATTGATTCTCACATTGATTCTCCTGTTTATCTCTTGTGCGAGTTCAGTTGCTTTACTTTAAAAAATGTCGGATAACGAGTTAATGAATGAATTTCAGAGCTCTTTTCATGACTCAGAATTAGAATCAGATAGCTGGGATAGCATAGATAAAATCGCAGAACATAATTTTTAAAATTCTGACCAGAGTTTGGCGAATTTTCATCGAATGCTTCTTAAACTTGGCATTCCAATGTTTTTCATAGCGCTCTTTTTGGGAATTGAAAACCCGATTTCGTTTCATATGGTCTTTATAATCGAAGTTACTTTTAAGAATCATTGACCGGGCCAAAGCCTCGAACAAGAGCGTTGGAGCCGAAACGGAGCCGAAACCAACTGTAGAATTGCACACAATTTAGGTATCGTGCTGATGAACAGTAACTGTTTTGCTATTTTTTTCAGCAGCATTCTAGTTATGTCTGTTCAGATATCTATTTGCATGTACACCGCCTGGAAATGTTATCATTAGGTGGCGTCTTAGAGCTGTTGCTCCCTAAAGTTCCTAATGTGTGTGAGACGTATAGTCTTTCAGTTCGTAGTTTGTTTACAAATACACCAACTTGCTGGCAATATAATGAACGAGAAATCTGAATAATGAAAGGGGGGAAAGCCGAGTTCATTATGTAAAATTTCGAGTTCATTATATTGCCAGCAAGTGGGTGTATTTGTAAACAAACTACGA
>JANCMA020376899.1:0-11385 GCA_024336925.2 Zoanthus solanderi
GGAAACGTGACGGAAACATTAGATTTCATGTTTCCACCGTGTTTCCGAAAAACGGAAACTTGTGATTTCGTGCTGTGCTACCGTCGGTCCGTAACTCAAAAATGAATAAAAGTCCGGCAGTTCGATTTCGTTTCTAAAAATAGCAGGTCAACCATGGGTTTCGTGAAAGAAATTCGAAGTGCCAGCCAATTAGCATTTGGGGTCACTTGACCGGCAATGAGACGTACCACAAATGTGCCTGCTGTGAAACTACGAACCGATTTTCTCTTCTAACACCGGCTTCTGAATCGCTTGAAGGTTCTTTAAATCGATATAGTAACATTCGATGTTGATTTTTGCACGGTGTGGTACCATTCACAATTACATGGGCTATATGATATAGGTATGTGCGACCCCAGAAGGTGTAGGTTTTCATCGGTTTTAGTCATATACAGGGTATCTATTTTAGCCATTATGCCATTGGTCATAACTAGGGTATATATTTTTGCAATTATAGTCTTGAGTTCGTATTTAGAGTCCAAAAAAAAAACAGCAGATAAACATTGTCTTTAACATTGGTCAGAACTAGGGAAATTCTTATAGTTATAGGATATTGTTTTAATTATAAGGGAAAGGTAATAAATAGAGTAAGGGTTTCGGAAGGCGGGCCGCACACACCCTCACTCAACTTTTCTTGGAGTACCCCCGGTTTCGGCAGTCAATCCCGTCTACTGACGAAAATTTTTTTTAAGTGTAGTATGAAAATATAGTGCCTGGTGTAAAAAAAAAAAACTGTGTTAATTTTAGTTTGTATAACGTCTTTTTTTTAAAAAAAAAAAAAGTTATGCTTCTACTGTCCATTTTAACGAGCTTAGATAAACTTTTGACTGGTTTTGCTGAAGTATTTAAACCTGCTGACAATGATTTAGTCGTATGGTGTCTTTCTGTTTTTTGTTGTAGTCCTTGCATTTTGCATTCGACTGGATTTTCTAAACGGTAAAATAAAATTGCGGCCCTAGGCAGTCGGAACAATAATGTTATATATAAAAAATGTTTTTAATTTTTGCCAAAAAATGTTGCAGTTTAAAATATTTTGTTCTTTGGAAAAGGGATAAGCTTTTATAAGATCATGAATTTTTCTAACATAGAAAAAAATTAAGGAATATTACAAAAACACTTTTACCAGATTCTACTCAAGAATGATGGAAACCTGTAGCTGTAACTAAGTTATGTGAAATATAACTTTCCAAGCATTTCTTGTTGACTGTGTTGATGGCATTTCTCTTAAAAACAACTTTAAATATACAAGAGTATATTTTACAAAATAATCTCCTTTCATGTGTACGTTAACTTTATTTGAAATCAGTATACCCATTTTAGTTATGTACTTATTGAGCTATGTAAAGAAATTGTGCAATGGTTCATAACTAAATAACTCTATATTAACTAATTACTTGTAAATATTTTTTCACTCTGACGATGGTTTTGCAATAAGACCGAAATATAAGTGTTTCAATTACTATGTTTTGTGCGTTGTTCGTATACTGAATAATACAAACATCATGAAATTTCTCAGGTTAGTTTTTCTTATTTAGTTCCTAACTTGTGTTTTAGCCAAGTTTACTACCATTAAATATCTATAAAAGTTTTGAATGTTCCTATTTCGATTAACAGAACCGTCAATCGACTGAGAAGCCGGTGTTAGAAGAGAATATCGGTTTGAAGTTTTACGCCAGGCACATTGTATTGCAGCTCATATTGCCGGTCAAGTAGCCCAAAATACCAATAGGACGTCATTCCCAACTTTTTTCCAGAAAGACATCGAGGGTAAAATCTTTGGAGTCTAGCAGTTTGAACAAAGATTTCCTATTTTATTGACTTTAGTTTGTAAAACTTCTATCTTCCGAGAAAAAAAAAACCGAAATGCCGGCCGTTTAGTGTTTTGAATTTCTAGAAAAATGATCAAGTTTCATATGAAAATACTGCACTGCACCGGCTACAGTGTAACTTGCGTAAAACCACGAACCATGTACATACCGACACTGTATTGCTTTTAGGTATTGTACTACTGTATGTCATGATCATTAAATATGTTATGATTTAAATAAATTTTCTATAAAAATATTAGAACCTATTTTAAGAACCTTGGTTGTCTGAACTCACTGTGTATACAATTTATATAAAACTTGTTTCGTACTTTAAGTTAACTAAAAAAAATCCAGGTTCTTATACGCACACTACAGTGGGGCTTGCGTTAGATTGGAGCCAATCAATTTTCACTTTTAACACCAGTTTCTGAATCGCCTGACCGTTCGATGTTTGTTTTTTAGTATGTAAATCTTCTATTTTTAGAGAAAAAAAATCGAACTGCAGGCATTTAGTCATTTTTGCCTCACGGTGTTATAACTGTGACTTTCTCAATTGCATAAAATTTTGTGAAACAATAGAATCCTCCAGCCTGCTTTGCGCGGTTGATTTGTATACTAAGTGGTCTCGACCTGCAATGTTGCATTTTACCATTTAAGCAAAATTGAGTTTGAAAGGCATAGCTGATCGTCTGTATTTGAGGAGATCACTGTTTATTTATTTCTTGTTCTTTTTTTTTGTCCATTCTCGTATAGTTACTGTACTGTATTGTTGAACGTATCGACATGTGCAATAATTTAAAACTGATCTTAAGAGGAACTTTTAGTATACACGAATACATATATCATTTGATACTATGACAGAAAAAATCATAAATGAGAAAACGCGATTTTCAGATTTTCTACTACATTGCGAACCCAAATAACAAAATTCAGTATTAGTGGCGGAAAGGGGTGCAAGGGGCCTGGGCCCGCCTTTTGTAGCGATGTACAGTTTTCGTCTTAGCTCAGTTTATGCAGACATTGTATTTTGATCTCGAAGTGTGTATTAAAATTTTTGTTGTACATGTAAACAAAATGTATTTGTAGCAGCCGTTGAAGGTGTTCATGAAAACTTTCTTTTCTGAGGGAGTTTGGGAATTGTGGGTGGGGTCTAGAATTCGGAAATTGGCCTCATCCTTTTTAAAATTTATGGATGAGTAAAGATTTTTTACATTTTTCTCAGCCTCATTCCGAGTTTGTTCTTAATTTTTGGCCAGTGTGGGCCTGTTGTTCTTCAGTATGAAAAAGCGTGTAGATCTGGTTAGTTTTTCGGATTTCTTTAGGCATGCACATGCAAGGCAATCAACAACAACAACAACAACAATTTTATTTGACCCATTATTATAAATATACAAATATTTTAAAAGTAAAATAAATTAATAAACTGCATAGGGTGCAGGTTGACCAAAAAATCATCAATCATTAATCAAGATTTACGTGAGCGCTCCTTCCTTTTTAAATTTGCAGGAACGACCTGCGAGTTATTCCACAAATGTTTCTGCTTATATAAAGGAAAGAGTAGACCTCCTTCAGTACAGGCTTTGTCACTGCTGCATGGTTGTCAAGGTAGCCCTCCCCTCCCCCCCAATTCACCAAAATTTTAATGTCAATTTTAGGAACTTAGGGTGGAGGGCTACGGTGGCAAAATATTAGCAGCCATGCAACAGTGACAAACACTACTCAGCAAGGGCTAGTAATGGAATAAATGTTTTACAAACAAATAAACATGGCGTGTTCGTTGTGGGTGAACAGCACGCAAGATTATCGCTGGAAGCTGTTTTTCTTCGACTAATGTATTCACTGCTTCTTCTCTTAATTCGGTGCTATTGTCAAGATGAAGATGATGAGCAATGAAAAAGCAAAGGGTTTCAGTGAACGCATAATAACTGGACCGACTTGTGAAATTTCCCGAGATATATGCGTGTCGCAACTTCGCTTGGTGAGGGTCTATTTCTAACAATATATATATATATATTTAACCATTTATAGGTTATCGAGGACTCCATCTTATAACATAGCCACTTTTAGAACGTCTTAAACACTTTTCTATAATTAGTAAACACTAATCAAGTACACGTCAAATAGTCTCCGAGCTGATTAGTGATTGTTTTCCGCTTTCAACTGTTTGTTCGAGTTGATAATGCTAGCTTGATTTTTTTTTTTTTTTGCAGGTTAAGTGCTGAAAGAGTGTGTGATCAAAACATTCCCATACAATGACTTTGGAAAGAAGAGGTTCTAGACAAAAAGTTGGCAATTGTGTTTATCAATTTATGGAGCGAAATCCGACACCTCAAATGTTTCAGTTATAACTTATGTACTAAAAACCAAAGGTGCAAGCGATCAAAACTTACAATATTTTATTGGTTGAATACGTGGCAAAAATACCAAGTAGGAACCTGTGCACACTTGCTCAAGTTAAAAAAAAACAAAGAAACACACGAGAAAAGAACATTTATTGAAATTTATTCAAACTCTCTCTAAATGCCATATTAGTCAAAAACAGGAACGCTTTGAAAGATATTTTTCAAAATACTTGTTAACGTTAGAAGTTAACATCACTCAACAGAGCCTTAACTTTGCATTGCTCCTTAATATCAGAAAAAACTATTTCTTATGAAAACTTAGTTTTTTCCCAAATAACACACTCTTTAACAATTCGCAATATTGTTCACTGCTAGCAAGTTTAATACATATCACAAGCAGAAATAATTATTGCAAAAACTACAACAAACAAAGCAAGCCATTTTAGTATTAATCATCGTCAGCAGATTTCAAAACTTTTGCAAAGCCAGTTAAAAACTCATCTAAGCCCTTAAAGTGGACTGTATGAGCATAACCCCTTGCTTCACGACATTTGGGGCATCCTTTTTCAAGGCCACCATCGCCTTCAAACCACGTGGTTACGCAAGCACTGCAGCCAAGTAGACTATTGCAGCACCGACTTGCGACTATGGGTGGAACCATGGGGGATTTCAAGCAAATAGAGCACTTAAAACAGTTCTCCACAAGTTTTAAAACACTGATAGGGATTGCTAAAGTAGAATTAATATGAAAAATATCTGGAACAAAAGATTTAATGTCCGCTATATCTGCCTTGAGGTCGGCGGGATATAATGATTTTGTTAATCTTTTGGATTTTTTCGGGCGTATAAGCTCGGGTTCATCAGACAATTCAGAATCATCACTCAAGATATGGGCCGCGCTCCTTTTGGCAGCAGACTTCATGACCTGCCCTTGAGGTACTGCATAAATCTTTCTGCTGGTACATTTCCAAAATGACGCACCTTAAATTTGAGAAACAGTTAAGGCAAAATTAATAACAAAAATTCACATAAATTGTGTTTTTTTTGGCTTAGAAAATTAATTTATATCTTTTTAATGCAGTGCAACCTTTCAGACTCACCTCTAGTGCCATTCTCGTCTTCGATGGGGAGTCCATTTCCCGCCACAAGCACAACATCGTCTCCAAACCTTTCCCTTGCTAGGGTTGTAACACTCGGCATGTTGGCACACTGTTCGCTTAATGTGATGTACGTTTGCTTTAGGACTTCAAATTGTGGCGCTCCTCTGTCGGTTTTGTTCATGGAGGCGTGTACCACTTTACACGAAAATTTCGATTTCTTCCCCCATAATCCCTTTGAGACCAAAGGCAAAGGGTTTGAAGCTGACGATTGAGTTGCAGTTGCAGGGGAATAAGGTAAAACAGACTGTGGTTGTCCTGAACGAAAACACGAAGATCCAGCCGCGCTTCCCTCGTACTGTTGGTCTTCGCCCATTACTAATAACGAGCAACCCTCCGGTACTTGTGCAAGGTTGAATTTGCCTCCATCATTGGGCCAGTAGGAACGATCACCAAATTCTTGCTTTAGATAAAGTGAGCCTGGTTCTACCTTTTATTAAAAACAAAAAAAAGAAAACGAGTTTATCGAGGATGGCAAAACAACGCATTGGGGATTTGAAAGATGGGAAGCAAAAGCTTATCGCCGTTGCCATGCGAAATGCATGCGTATATACAAAAAAAGAGATTTGGATTGCGCAACAGTAAGAAAACTTTCGGGACCTCTAAAGGCGTTGATTAAAAAGGGTCACTACATTAGCTAATCACATGTGTATGTAATGTACCTCGTAATAAATTGCAACTAATTCGCATGTGATATAGACTCGCCTTTTTATTCAATATCGCTAGCTTATCAGTATTGACTCGGACTTACCTGAAAAGCACGAGATAAACGAGACGTTGACACGTCAGAAACTGTAATCACTAAGCGTAAATCTTTTCCTTCTCTAGAAATGTCTACCTCCTTACTCGCCATATCGACATCCGACTCACTGAAGATGAAGCGCGAATGAGGAATCTGGTGTTGCGCATTACGTAAAAAACAACCCCTCCCAATGGAGCTCCACCCCGTTTTAAGCAATCTTCCAATCACAATATCTGGATTGTCCCGCTTCTTTTTGACGGACACAACTACTGAAACAAAAAATTCCATTGGTTAACAGAAAGATCAGCTAATGCGCGCCATTTCAAATTGTTTGTTGCGGAGTCAGTTTCAAATAAACCTTCATTTTTTTATTGCAAACATTAGCGCTTTTTAGCAATGGATAGTATCAATCCGGAATGGGTAAGAAGACAAATTGAGCTGGAAAAAAAAACTCATGGTGAAATAAGTGACACTCTGAAGAACAGACTCCATTTAAATCGTGGCGTGAGCGAGCGTTCAGTCAGAAGATTTTGTGAAAAGCACAATATTCACTATAGGTCGGGAATAGATAACGAATCTCTAATTACAGCGACTCGCGATGCAGTTAATAAGGTAAAATATGTTTCTCTCTGATATTTTTGATAGATATCATTTTTAAAGTGAAATGATAAAAAACATTCAGACCTGCGAAAGTTTGTTTTGTGTTTTTGACCGCGTCAAACTTCACCAGTGCACGGTATTATATTAGCGGGGAGGGGACAGTGTCGGCGTGTCCCAACCATATTCCAGATCCAAGAAAGCGGCAGCATTATATTTCTTTACTTTTGTATTTCATAGGAGGCATTTACATATGGCCAAAAGCTTCCTCCTATTTAATTAAACATTAATTCACGTTTACATTCAATAAACTTGAAAGACCCTGACTGACGAACGATGGGCAAGTTGATCAGTAACACTCTTTTAATACAATTAATGGTAAGTGTTTGTATACCGTCCATTTCATTTATGCTATTTGGCTGACTGTTCCACTCACGTCAACTTCGTGCTTTCAGTTCTCAGAAACTACGTTATAACCCATAATCACTGGCGTTACGCGATAAAAAACACTCACAAGCTGTTTTGACTTACGTTTCTCGTTCCTATTTAAAAATGTCACTACTCTTTGTAATTCATTTTGCAAATTCTTATTAATACAGTGAGATTGCACGTGGAAAAATTCATCTAAGTGCAATGATATGGTCAGTTCAGGCATGATCTTGTTCCAGGTAGCTAAGACTGACACTGCCGCTTAAACTCCTTCAATTATTAATTGCCAACGAGCCTGGCGAGTGAAGACGCGAGTCGGGCAAGGCGGCGGCATCATAGAGCCGATGCACGTGTAAAAAGAAGGGAGAAAAAATCTCACCTGGATGTAAGAAGTAAAAATAAATTTGTGTAAGCCAATCACAGCACGAAACATTTGCAACGAGCAAACAGCTTATTCATTTTACCAAACACACTTTATCTGACAAGTATCAGAAATGATGAAGACTGTCGTAAAATAGAAATATTTTTAAAACACACACCAGCGTTGGCACTAAGCGATAGCTACTATTACTATTAGTTATATATTAAATAGACATTAAATTTGTTTGCAGCTTGGTTCTATTTGGGGACGAAAATTGCTTAAAGGTTATTTTCGACATCATGGGCTTAATATTTGCATCAAGCGCCTTGGTGCCTCACTGGCTTATGCGGCCCCAGTGAACCACCATCAAAGGGTGACTAGGACAGCACGCGAGACAAACCATTACCATACTACGCCGAGTACTACGGTCACAAGATCCACGTGGACCAAAATAAGAAGTTAACCATTATGGAATGACCCACGTCTGTGCAACTGATGGGTATAGTGGGCAAATTGTCAGCCATGCGCTCATGCCAGTGAAGAACAATCGCGTCATCTATGAACATGTTTTCAGGTAACTTAAAAATTAATGGTTTTACAAATAGATAAGTTTTAAACCTTAGTGAAAATAGTTTATGAATTGACGTTTCGGACTGTAGTCCTTCGTCAAAACTGTTTCTCTAGAAACACCGACGTAGTACTCCATTTATGGAATATTAATGAAATGTAAAAAAGAACTGCCCACATAATTTTGCCGGTACATATTTTTCAGACCAGCCGTTTTACATCATCAGGTGCGAGTGGACATGAGTGCAGAGTTTAACTTGACACTATTTGTTCAAGATCTACTGTCTCAGTATAGGAGAAACAGTTCTCGTGTCCCTTATTTACAGACGAGCTCAAAAGAGGTAAGAAAATAGTCACAATTATTAACTACTTGTTGTAAAACCATTGTAAGAGCTTTTTAGCCTTTTTAGCTAGTTATCATACTCGAACCCAAACCATCAGATTTTTCTATTTTCAACATAAATCTTTCATACATGATAATGTCTTTATTTCATAACTTGCAAAAAGCATGCTAGTTGCTAAAAAAAATTACAATTCACTAATACACATATAAAACTCTAAAATTGGAATTACTTTTAACAAATATTTACTGACGTCGTAAGTGCAACTTATTAAAGATTTGTAGGTGAGTAAATAATGTAGAAGTGAAAAATGTGGAATTCAAAATCCAAAAACAAACATTTGTTTTACAAAGAAAGCTTAAGATTAATATGCATGCCCGTTGCAATAAAAAGTGTTATAATTTTTGTCAAGTTTATATAATCAACTACTACTGATTTATCTGACATTGTATCTTTTTCATGTTACATGTAGTAACATTCCACGTAAAACTGACAATTGTAAAGATAATACTAAGAACATTTCATTAATCTTCTTAGAATCATACAGCAGAAAGAATATGGGTTGAAATGAATGCTCGTGTCAACTATCCCATAAAGAAAATTTTGAATGCAATGGTGAATGAAGAAATCATTGACATGACTGATGAAGTGACCAAGTTCTGTGTGTCATGGATAACTTTGAGAGTATGTGATATTGGACGCAGGCAAGTTATTGATTCATGGAACAACCATCCAATTCCAGGTAAAAAAAGACTACACCTCTTCACCATCTCTTAACCCTAGGATGTATTTGTATACAAGACTGCAAACTATCAAATTAAATATAACTATTACGAAATTCAAAGTAAATAGAAATAATTAACTGGCACACACATTCAAATCTGAAGTTATTATGAACTGCATTAACTCAAACCAAGATTCATTTTACTTGGATTTACGTTTTCACTCCAACTACCAGAAAGACAATGATTCTGTCTCTTATTATTTCTAGGAAAAGGAGTGCCTAATGAGCTCATGTTACACAACAAGCAGACTGTCCCTATACCAGAGCACAGAATTCCATCTGCAATACAGGCAGTTGAGATGTATGAACAACAAGGAGTGTTAACTCACTGGCCAAAGTTTGGAAATGACCCACTTGAAGGAAACATGGACCTTTTATCTCAGCGGCTATATCAATTTCATCAGCAGTTGCCATCCTTTGATGTTATTTTTCATGCAGCTGTAAATAATAACCAAAGTCTTTTTCGAAATGCATTAACAACTTTCTGTGACATAACATTTCAGCTTTCACCTTAATTTTTGTCCCTTACTTTCAGTTAAATTATGATCCATTTAACAACATTGCATTGATTTGCTTTTCTTTAAACTGATAGTAGAGTTGTGCACATGACACAAGATACTCAGTTGTAGGATTTTTAATGATGTAAAGATGTTTCAAACTAAAGAGGCACTGATCGATATGCAACGACGCCTGGTTATCAACATGGCTGATCCCTGTCATCGCTTCTGTGTCTCCTTTGTATCCATTAATGTTGCAGAGGCTGGTGTAAGGAAAGCAGTTGCAGGATGGAACGAACACCCAATCCAGGGTAACATGCAATATTTTCATTTCTAAATACCTATGTGATCATTGCATAGCAAAATTGCGAACTGCTCCGCTTCCATTTCGATAACTGATAATATATATTTAGAGATAAATATAAAAGAAAAATCTCAATAGTTTTAAAAATATAAAACAACGTTCCAGCTGGAGATAGCAATACATTTTAACAGCTCAATGACTTTAATGAACTGACTCTAGTTTTACCTTGCAGACGACCGCCAAAGAATTCCAAACTCAAGAGCCCGACTGTCAAGCCGCCTGTCGCAACTTGACCATTCAGTTGTTCCTCCCACGGAAGAAGCGGTCAATATGTATGAAGCCGCAGGTGGCCGCTTGAGTCGAGAGAGCGAGTTTGGAGACGACCCACTAAAAAGCAGCCCTTTTCTAATTAGTCAGAGAGAGCTATTTTATAGGCAAGGAAACCAAGAGTTTTCATTCATCCACGCAAATGTAGCCAATGGAAATCCGACTTATTTCGAATCCGCCATTGTTTCCTTTATTGATATAACCCAAAGACTGAGTCAAACCCTCTGACACTTATTTCTTTTTTCTATTAGTTGCTGTATAACACTACTAATGGATGCACGTTGGTGTTCTCGTATATCGCTGTAAGATAAAACAAGCCGTCTACACTAAATTAAAGATGATTAAAAACAGAGTCGCCTAGGCCTGTATTACGACGGTGGTGGTCCCAATTACAATCTTCATTGACCTAGGCCTGAAAAAGTGTTTTTAAATTTTTGACTTTGAGAAATTTTCTAGTGAATGCTTATTTCAAGCGGGTTTTTAAGAAAATAATTATTTCTTACCACAAAACGAGTTTCGGAAATAAGGTGATGAAAAAAGCAAAATAAAACTATTGGCTTCTGGTTTTGCAACCGAAAACAAACAAAGAAAAAATCTAATTAGTGGTTAACTTAAAATGCCTTGTTGTTGCCGGTTGAGCATTACGAGTGAAAAAGGGAATGTGGCTGTTACCTACTGGAATAAATGAGGTAGTCATGCTATTACTCAAACGAATGTAAGGGCCAGTCGGAGTCCACATAAGGGCTAACACTAGACAGGGATTTGTAGTGTCGACTCTATTAAGTTTGGTTATATTTTTCCATTAACACAACATTGTAGGCTGTTCAGCCACGTCTCTTCAAATTGTAAAACAAACTATATCTGGATATGATTTGTATGCTACAAATGCAATAACTGTAAACTGTACGTTTACGTTGTTTAAAAATCGATTCTTAAAATACTTATACTGTCCCCGTACTTAAGGTATTTTAGTGTTAAATCAAAAATCAAAACTATGACATCGTAACAGATTTTCAAGATCGAACTCAGTGTCTAAGGGATCGTTTAATTCTTTTAAAATTTAAGAGAGGGGGTGGGTGGGGTGGGGGTT
>JANCMA020377005.1:0-11385 GCA_024336925.2 Zoanthus solanderi
CGGCCGGACCAACACTCAGGGTCTTAAAATAATTGAGGAGAAGGTGCTGCCTTTGCTCTAACATCTGCAAATGGTTAAACCTTCACGACTTTTCGGATAAGGACGTTAAACCGTAGGTCCAGTCTCTCGATCTCTCTGTCGAGGGAGTTAAAAGAACCCACACACTTGTCGCAAAGAGTAGGGTCGTGATCCCGGTGTTGTGGCCTGTTTCTTCCACTGAGGGCACCGCCTATCGGCTGCCAAGTTGCGCCGCACCAGCGGACTTTCTAAGAACCTCAACTATCTGACCTCAACTGTATATATTTGTAAAAAAACAATTGAAAAAAAAAACTAAGAAACAAGTGGGAACAAGGTCTTTACCTTGTTTACAACTAAATTGATTTTAATATTGGGATAAAAAAATCTGAAAGTTAAAATGACTTAATTTTATAATCTGAAATCATGAATGTTAGGGATAATGTAAATGCTGTTTAAAGTATGATTTTAAGTGGTTGTGAAGATTAACAATGCGTGTATACTAACAATAATGATGGTGACAATGATTCTGATGATGACGACAATAACGATAATAGTAATGATGATGATGATAATTATGATGATGATGACGACTATGATCATGATGATGACGACAACGATGATAGTAATGATGATGATGATAATTATGATGATGACGACTCTGATCATGATGATGACGACAAAGATGATAGTAATGATGATGATGATAATTATGATGATGATGATGACGACTATGATCATGATGACGACAACGATGATAGTGATGATGATGATTACAACAATGATTATGATAATGATGGCGACAATGATTATGATAATGACAAAAAAAATGATGCTGCTGCTGCTGCTGATAACGATAATAATGATAAGGAAACTTTCACTAAAGCCACTTTTAACCAAACGAAACATACTTTGTGTAGTTTTCCCCAATAAATGGCGCCAAGTTGAACTCTTTTCCTGCTAGGAACATTTCTGTGGCGTTTAGTGCAACAATATCACATTCCCCATTCTGCACCTTCTTCATGCACTCATATTTACATGATGCTTCCACACAGCCAAGCGAGATCGAGTTCGTAGCTAAAATCCAAAATCAGCCAAAAGTGAATATTTTGAAACTGATATGTTAAAATATCTTGCTATTTTTTAGTTCGAATGTAAACTCTATGCTATTAAAAACTAAGAAATAAATGGAAGACACTTACATGGAGTTTGAACAAAGTACTTTTTCATATCCAGACATTTCTTCATTTCTTGTTCCCCTACAACGCAAATGAATGCGCGGGGTTTGGGGTGAAGAGATTTGCATTTTTTCATATATTCCACGGTGTCGGATTCTAGGTAGGGTCTGTTTGGTGACAGGCGTATAAAACCACTGGAATAGTCGTTGAAAATTAGGTTTTTCTTGCGCCAGAGTACATCCTCATCTGTAGTAGGGCAATAGGGCTCAGAACTGAAAAAGTTGAATTCACCCTTTATTTTGCTGTTGAATTTTGTCACGGCAGTTAAAAGCACACTGGTGATCTTTTCCCTTAGAAGAGCAGGCGTTGTCTTGCGCACAACGATTACCTAAAGGATACAAAAACAGAAATTAAGGACCTATCATGATATATAACCGAGAGATCATTTTTGTTTTGTTTCCTGCCAAAATTTATGGAAACTGCTATTGTTCAGCTTCATTTAAGGAAAACCGTAATCTAATTTTCAAAAGTAATCGTTACTTTAACAAATTTCATCAAGTGGTGAAAAACTGGAGATTGTTAATTAAATATGCCTTTGGAATGGCATTGTAAAGGCTGAGTACTTACATCCGCGTACTCAACGTTGATTGTGCATTTGTCGCTCTTGATGAGATCCCAAGTGAGCTTGTTAACCTCGTTTCTACAGACTACAACATAAGTTTCGTACAGTTTTTCGAGGTTTTTCAAGATGTCATAGGTATGGAAAAATCCAACATGGTCATTACTAGCTGCCACACATTTTAATGCTCCATCGTAGCCATAAAGGGGCTCTTTTTTCTTCATCTGACAAAAGCTGTCTTCTTTACCTGTCAGCCAGGGTGTAACAGAGTGAGAGAGGACAAGAAACACAAGCCGCTTAACAATGACGACGATAATAATAATAATAATATTTAATAAAAATAACAATAACAAAAGTAATCATCACCATCATCATCATCATTATCATCATCATCATCGTCATCATCATTAACATCACCATCGCTATCATGATCATCATCATCACCATCATCGTCATTATAGGAGATGCTAAAAATCCAAATTACTACTGGATCATTTTTACAAAATTTCCATAATTTCATTCTCGAAATTCTTAGAAAGTATATTTTTCTAAAAAAGGAAGAGGTTATTGAGCTGTTATTCCCTTACGTTCATAAATATTAATAATAATAACAACAAAAGAAAATAGTTTTATATAATAGAATAATACAAGGTCAGTTAAAACAATTTGTGCCAAAACAACAGTAATAACATGTTTGCATGTTATCTTAAAAACAAAAACTATAATAGTAATATGACACGCAATTGATTTCCTCATTAAGGAGAAAATAGCAACAGACAACGATTTTCCTGAAGAAAGATACAGGTTTTTGAATATATTTAAAACTATGTTTCCATATCAAAACATCATTTTAGAAAAACTCTTCTTAGGGGACAGCAGACAGCAGCCCGAACCTCTGAAAATTATTGACATCTTCAAATCATCATCTTACGAGAACATAAAATGAGGAAATGAGGCGTGTTGAGACACGTTTTCTTTGTAGTCCCGACTTTTTAAAAAGCAAACTATTATCTGTTATCAAGATGATACAAGCTGCTTATTTTGAACTGCTAAAGTAAATAACGACAAACTTCGCCCTCGACCTCAAACAGAAAGGAAATCTGTTATCTTTAGGGCTTTGAAAACCTTTTTGAGTACAAAAAGAAACGAAAACTTAGTTTTTTTCACATCAATCATCTAGCTTTTGCTTAGTTGACATTAAAATATTACATAAAAGTAATACTTCTAAAATACCAAAGTGATTAGGATTAGCAAAGGGTGTTATTTTTTTTATTCAGAGACAGTTCTTGAAAACTTTGGTAATTTTACACTGATTTAAAAGAAAATCAACGCCATTAAATTAAACCTGAGCTTTAAAAAAAATATTTGTTGCTTTCTTAGTACTACAGAGCGAGAGAAAGCTGTGATCTCAGGATTAAGTGTTGCTGTTTATTCAAACTGACAGCGCTTGTATATATAGTTGCAAACTCTATTTTACACTGATTTGAAAGAGGATCAACGACTTTAAACGAAATTAAAACTGAACTATAAGGAAACCAGTTACTGCTTTCTCAATCACTACACAGCGAGGGTATAAGGATTTCCAAACAGCTATACCTCCAAATCTAAGCCTTTTTTCTGTTTATTTCAAATGATCTTTTTGTATCTCAAGCCGGCCGAAAACAAATCACAACTTCTCATAAAAGGGGAGCGGAGTACAAGTTGTCAAATCTAGCGCGTCTGTTTTGTGTGTGCTCTATTTAACTTAATTAACTACCAGTAATTTTTTTTTGTCCACGGTGGTATTCTTAGTTAACTTAGGATAAAAAAAGAACTACAATTAAGTGCATGCTTGAAGACCATAAAAATTAATAATCCGAGACTTCGAAAGGGCACATAACGAATTTATTTATCGTACATCCCATGCAGAAAATCATCAGTAAAAGTATTCTTACTTATGGTTGATGTCTCTCAATACATTTCAAATATATAGATACGCAAGAAATTTTTGTTGAATTTTGCGTCTAAATTCACGTTTGACTTCGAGTCATTGCATGCCTGTAATGTGATCTATGTTTATAATGAGTAAAAAGAATTAAGGTTTTACCAATTTTTGCTTTTTGCTATGAAGATATGATGTACAACTGCAATAACAACCAAGCTAGCGTTGAGTTCAAGGTCAAAATATGCCATCCATTTTCAATTTTTCTCTACAAAAACAATGGAAAAAATCTCGCTATGCTTGCACAAAAATAATCAAGCTTTCTGTTCCTTTTTCATATCTTACCATAAGTTTATAAATACAAGAGAATCAAAACATATAATATTGTTTATTTACTTTTTTAAATTAAACTCGAGTGGACAAGTCAAAGCCAAACCCTATACCTTGAAATGTTTGTTAAAGTCTTTGAGACTCCCGTCGGGTTCAAACTATTATTAACACCTGACGAATTGCTTTTGGCTTTTCTCCAGTTTCGTTTATGCAATATTGTTGATAATAGTTAATATGTTTTTTTAAAACCGAAGGCGATAACAACAACAAAAAAGATTAAAAGCGAAACAAACGACATGCTACAATAACAATTACAAGTTGACTGATGGGTTTTGGTCATGAAAAATTTGTAGAAAACTAATAACCAATGCAGTGCTAGGTACCAGTTTTAGAAGCAATGTTAGGTATAAAACTATCGATAAAAGAAAAAAAAAGGGAAAAACTTTAATTTTGACAGTGTACAAACCTTGACACAAAGAGCACAAAGAGTCTGGCATTGCACCATTCCGGTTCCAGTAGCCCGAGCTATTAGCTCCGGGAACACAGCTCCCCTCGAAAAACTCGGCCGTCGACTCATAGACATTTCCATTCTCTTGCATTACGCCCTTAGCGATAAGTGAACACATAGGGTTTTTGAAGGTCGCATGCGTGGTTACATCGTAGTGACAGGATCTCTTTCCCTTAAGATCTGCCCAAGACTTGATGGAACTTGTCTTTTTAACCAGCGCTACACTGTAGTGTTTGATATCCCCGTCAATTTCGTCTCTGTGAAAAAAGAAAAAAAGGGTTTATTTTGGTTTATCGCAGGTGTTATTGAAAAATCGGCAAACTGATTTAGCTCACGCTTCGAATGACGCGAAAAGTAGTATTCGCAAATACAAATAAAAGAGAAACTAAAAATATGCATATCAAAAGTCTAACAATGCCAGAACATAGCATTCACGTAAAATCAAAATCACTCTCTTGCCAGAAGCAAGCTGCCGTAACCAGCTCATTGCATTATAAGACACGCCTATGCCCCAGTTTTACAACTAAGTATCAACAAGTATTAAAATTAGTTCCTATTCGTGAATATTTGAGCTCGAGTATTTAAAATTTAACTGAAGATACACTTACTTTGCAAACTTTTTTTGGTACTGGGGAATGGCGGAGTTATTGTACTTTTCTTTCAGTATCGGAATGAGGTTGTACTTCTTCTCCGCTTTGTAAGCCTTGATTCCTGGAATACTCATGACGTCTGCTTCACCTTCTTCCACCATCTTCATGCACAGCATCAAGTTCGGTTCGTGAGGCCTAACGCAGCTCCATTGCAACCTCGGTTCGTATTTGTAGTTAAGCTCCATCACCATTCTCTCACATTTGCGCATTTCGCACAATGTCGTGACACAAATTCGAACGCAGGGAATGCCGGTTGTTTCGCAAGACTGCCTCACGTCAGAAACAAACCTGTTGCGTTGAAAGCCTTTTTTCCAGTTGTACCGTTTTCCTTTCCAAATGCCAGAAAAGACAAAAACATTGTTATTCTAAGTATGCTAAATAAAAGAAAAACATTTAAACTCTTTTCATGATTGAAAGAAACATGTTCATGAAGCGCTAGAAAACCACAAAAGAAAAAAAAAACCCAGCAGATGTCATATTAGTAAAACACCACTTTGCATATCCATCGTTCATAAAGTTAAATTAACGAAACTCTGCAACTGAATGAAAACCACAAGCGAAAAATACAAAATAAACAAATAAAAAACGTTGAAAACGACAGGAAAATGTAATTGACAAAAAGAGCGAAAAAAAAAAAAACATTTAACTAGCATGATCATTTTTGAAACATTTTCCTTTATTATTTTAGTAACGTGGTCTACAAAAAAGAATTTTTGATTACTTTTTTACGAAACCGTTAAGAATTATTTTGAAGGTTTAAAAATGTACTTTCTAGAAAAAGAAAAAAAAATCGA
The DNA here is from genome assembly GCA_024336925.2 of Zoanthus solanderi. Lineage (NCBI taxonomy): Eukaryota > Metazoa > Cnidaria > Anthozoa > Zoantharia > Zoanthidae > Zoanthus > Zoanthus solanderi. The sequence goes on from JANCMA020377005.1 coordinate 6,016, forward strand.
AAGTGTCGCGACGATTCGAAATTTTAAATACGCAAGTTAAAAGAAATGGAACAAGATACCAAGTCAAGCGCAAACCGAAAACAGAAAAAATATCCAATTAACGTTAGGTTTAAACTTCTTAGAATGAAACTTGTTAAAAACAATTAGGAAGAACACACATGAAAGAAATTTAAAAAGTGAAGCTTCTTACCCGGAATGTGGCTGGAAAAGGCAACGGCAACCAACAAAAGAAGTATGAAGGCCTTCATTTTGTAGCAACCCTGCAGGACGGCTTCTCAGATGCTACTGGTGCAAAGGACGCATTTCCTGGGTATTTATAGCTTTACGCTGATTAGGGAAAAATAAATACGAACTTGACCCATGGGACTTCCTCAATGGGCGGGGATAATCTATAGGTCCAAATTGACTGACGAGATGGGGTGATGATCACCTAGTGGATATTTGCACGTGCCGTGCTGCTGCTTTTAATCACTCGAGTTTCTGTGTTGAAAACATATCTATTGCAGTAAATCGACACAGTATCCACCAAAGTCACAGTTCTTGTATTTCATTTCATAGCTTTTAATAGCTATATTTCAGACTCTTTTTACTTGCGACTAGTATCTGGTTAGTAATCGAGATTTTTGTTCAATTTCTTTCAAGTAAGAAGAGCTGAGGTTAAAGATTAGGGAGAAAGTTATTGTTCTTTTTGACATAATTATCATTTATCTTAACAGTTACCAGTGCTAAAAACTTTCAAAGCAAAAGCCTTATAGAAAGTCAAAGGGGAACAAAATGTTTATAACTGTATATTGTTGATGTAGTGTTGAGAATGTTTTCTTAGTTTTTTGTTGTATTGAAAAACGTTTTTTGATGTGAAAGAAACAACGAAGTACTGAAAGGATGGAAAAATTCGTTTCCAGTATTTCTATTTGATCACTCGCACTAACGAAACAGAATGGCGTTGAACAATGGCCTTATGATTAGTAAGGATAAAATATAAACGGTGCAAAAAACAATTTAGACTGGCACAGCTAGCTGCCTCAATCAGCACTGTTGTTTTTCATTTTAAACCACTTACCTAAGATTGAAAGCATTAGATAAGCTAAACCGGTCAACCAAAAATAGACTTTCTGCAATTTTTAAGCTAACAGAACGGAAAAATATCTAGACAAGGTCACCTTTTAACTCAAAGATTGAAATACAGCTTCCTAGATACCAATATAAACTATTATTCCAATACGTTTTTAGAATTCAGGTTTATGCAAATATCATTTAAAGCAGAAACAGATTAGCTGTTCGAGCTAAGGTCTTTTTCTACATATATATTTTAAAACGATTCAAAATTGAAGTGCTCCAGAAATAAATAACACCATATTTGATTGCAAAGGTTACACAAATGTTAGGAGTAGGATATCAAAGTTTTACCACCTTTAACACTAACAGGTCAGTGGTTTCTCTTTTTTTTTTTTTTTTTTTGTTGTTGTTGTTGTTGGAGGTAAAAAAAAAGTACTCTTTCTTTTATTTTCTATGTACTTCACTATTTGTTACTTAATAATCCTAATTAGGAACACTTTTGTTTCTTGTTTTGGTTTTCGATTTCCAAAGTATTCGTGTTTCCTCTTGTTTATCTAACTTAAAAAAACAAAAGGTATTTGTTTCACACCTCGGGTGATTGTAAATGATTAAAAGTTTGATTTGTGTACTTTGAGTTGATGATAAGATTAGTACCTTCTGAATTCTGAGATCACGCGCAAGTCAGTGTCAGTACTTTTACTTTGAAGACACACGTACTGACGTAGAAAAACCGGTTTTGGCTTTGAGCAGGCTGAACAAGGTACCAACTTGGTAAAAAGCTAATTAGAGGATTATTACGTCAAGTCGTTCAGAGGCTTCGCTTAAACTTTTTTTAAAAAAAAAATCCTCAATCTATATTCAAAATGCCAGTACAAAAGAAAATTAAATAAATGAAAACTAATGCTTACCATGACTTTGCATTTTATCGCAATTTATCATTTGATACTTTCAACAGATTTTTCGCAGCAGATACCAAAAGATGTTGACAGACAATTACCGCAAGTAATAAATCCACTTTATGTCTCAACTCTTGACATTAGCAGATGAAAAGGTTTGTTTGGGGAGAGAACGGGGGTATACAATGATATGGAAAGGTTTTCTTGTATGAAAATTCGTGTGTTTCTTGTTAGCGTTTCGTCACGACTCAAACCACACTCAACAGCCTGTTTTCAAATTAGGAAAACGATTCTTGTTTCTGCGTCATACATCCAATCTGGGTTTAGAGTTCACCGAAAGCAAACAGGTATTAAAAGAATTTGCTCGCTATCATTTCGACTGGCTCGGGTCCAGGTTTTGAGAAATGAAAGTTATCACGAGAAAAACTTAGGATAATCAATACAAAATGTGATTTTTCCGGTTTGAATAATTTTATACTTTTTGAAAATTAGGGTATAAAATTGTTCACAAAAGAATGATTCAACCACATCGTATGTACTAAAACCTGGTCAGCACCCAGGTTAAGAAACTCTTTGCTATGCCGCAATATTCAACGCATATACATGCTTAAAGTATATGTTAAGCTTATTCAGGTATATTGCAATAAAATGAAACTGAAATCAAGAAAACAAAGAAAGTGCGAAAATAAGGCATGTTCTTGCTATGTGTATTAAATCATGATTTGGACGGTGGGCTTTAACCCTTTCAACCCGAGGCAATTTATCACCATCTCAATTCTCCTTACATTACTCAAATAAAATGACGCATTTGGTAACGAGAATTAAGGATTTCATCAGGTAAAATGTTTGTGCAAGATGAATAGTGATATTCTTTTAAACTGTTTACATAAAAAGTATGAAGTTTGGTTGGAAGAATTTAGCAATAAGTCATATGACGTGTTTATAGGGATTAAAGGATTAAGAAACAAAATATTAATGTTATCATTTTATGACTGCACAGTCATACCAGTGAGTGACAGATAAACTGAAACTATTAGATGGATTTTGACAAATCACAAACACAGATTTTTTAGAAAATAGGTTGCTTATTAGATTCTGGTATTTTTTCAACATAATTTTATCATACTTGTTATGTAACTATAATTACTGAAAAAATAAATAATAATTTGACCATGATACTGCACCAACTTTTTGTGATTGGCTATCAATTTTTATCACTACTGTTAGTAGTAAAAGATTTCTAAATTTATTAAGTTGAGAAGAGCCTTGAAAATGACGTGTTCTGTCAAAAATATATTGTTAACCGATTGTTTTTCACTTGTTTTCTAATAGTGTTTTAAATTGGCTTTAAACCCAGAGAAAAACTGAAGTTAATCGTTTAATATGGCAGACATTCTTCATAAATTATTGTATTTCTGGCTTTACCTATTGATGATACTCACATAAATTGATTGCTTTTACCGGGAATTGATTGAAGTAAGCCCTCTCTTGCAAAATTCTCTAACAAAACTGTAGATGCTTAGCTAGTACTAGTAAAAAATGTACAGTGACTTCAGATTAGTTTCTACGCTTTATTCTCACAATACTGATTTTCTTACTAAGAGATTTTAAGATTTGATTAAAAGTTATATGATTTTTTTTTCCTATCTAGAATTCAACTTAAACCTCGCTTCCAAGAGCTTCATTAGAATAAACACTACACTGTAAATGCTTCTTGGCCCTAAGAGATAATTACAGTATATCAGGCTGAAAGGAATGCAACATTGATATGCTTCTGTCAATATTTTCATTTTCAGCAACTTCATCTAATTATTAAAAACTTGTTCATGTTAAAAACGTTGCATGGTTCAGTTCTTTTTATTACTACTTACTATAATTATATTCCAGCTTACCGTTTGTGTGTATTTGCTGAGATCCACTGAAACTTTTGGAGCATAAACAGTGACCACATCAGTCCCTGTAACTTCAACTATGTCACATTCTCCTGTCTGTCTCTCTTCAACACTAAGAGGTCTTTTTCTGACACAAACTCTAATCCTAGCTTCGGCTGGCAGAGCAGAACTTTTCTTGGCCAAAGACAGCCTAGGTTTTGAGCTTGGGACCCCATAATTATATCCATCTTCAACTGAGATGATGTCAGATTTACTCCTGAAACCAGAACCGATATCCATTTGCTCAGTATTGGATCTCTTTGCACTTGAATTACAAACACTACTTGACTTTTTTACAAAATTGGAAAAGAATGGCATTCTTCAGTTCATAAACTGTACTTGGTCTAGTGAGATTTTGACCAAAATTTGCTGTTGTATGAACAAAAACAGAAGAACTTTAAAGACCACACAAAAAAGAAATTAAAATATTGTTTAAATGATAATTAACTTTCACTTGGACTAATGAATTTAGTGTTTGCAGGTCATTAACACTTAATGTCAAATTGTATTCCAATAATTGCTATTTTTATATCAAGATTTTACTTATCAGTTACATCAAAGCAAAACTTGTATTAAACCACTGTCCTTTTGGCACCTTGTGTGGAACTCTTAGAACATAAAAAAAACGCAAATAAATAATTATCTAAAGAAAGAAAAACATGATTCAAATAATCTTCTAAGAATTCTCATAAATGGTTTATCATTGTCTGCGAGAAGAATAATCAGAATTTGAACTCTTAATTAAAGTTATGAGATCCACAATCAGCTCCCGTGACTTTTCACAAAGGAGAAATTTCTGTAATTTCTTTGCATATAAGCTGCATGTACACCAAAGATGAGGTTATTCATTTTCATTTTTTTGGATATTACTAAAATACTGTATGTGGCAAAAACAAAAATGTACATGCTGTCAATCTCTTTTAAACAACACTGTAAAACAACGTGATAATATTATTATAAATATTTAATTCCTGACTGTTCTATCAGCTGAGTCTTCATACTTTTCCTACTAGTGCTCTTGATGACCAAAAAAAAACCATAACCCATATGAACAATGAAAAATTCTTTCCTATATTAGTTGACAGATTAAGCAAACTATGTTCTGCTACAGATCTGACCATGTATTTACTGTAAAATTAATTTGACCCCAAGGAGCATTATTCTAAAACTTTGGTCATCCGAATGTGATTTAGGCCAAAAATAATGTCATGAAATTTGACATTAATGAAGTGTTTGACAACATCTCCATCTTCACCCTACTCCTGGCATTCCTCCCCTCTCCTCCCCACCCTTAAGGAGGCACTACGGTTAAACGGCTCTTTTTGACGACTTTTAGCATTACTTTTGATGATATCGCCGTCCATACTTCGAAATTTTGAAAAAGCCTCAGTTAATTCACAGACTGAATGCAAAGGAAGCATCTTGAATATTTTCAGAATTTTTGAATTAGATTAAAGTGTTAAGTTTAAGAGGGGGGGGGGGAAGAT
>JANCMA020377113.1:0-11385 GCA_024336925.2 Zoanthus solanderi
TGTGAAATTTGTTTTTGCCCAGATTTTTAATATTTTTTGAAATAAATTATATTTTTTAAAAAATGTGCTATTCACCTGCTAGGTTAATACTAAAACAATTATCCCCCTCAGTGTCGGTGCCTAGCGATAGATATTTACCTCGCCGCTTCGCGGCTCGGTAAATATCCACCGCTATTCACCTCCACTTCTGGGGATAATTGTTAACTGTTAGTTGATTTTGAGGCAAAAGTCAAAATGACAGGAAGCACTTGTGCTAAAAATAGAAAAAAGGCTTACATTGTATTGTTTCTTTGAAAATATAGTGCATTTTTATCCATTATTTTGGTAAATACTAAACAACTATTCCCCGGCCCCTCTAGTGTTTTTCTTATGCTCTGATTGGTACTCTAAAAAGTGAATATCCAGGATATTCACTGATTAGTGATCGGGAAAAACAAGATGGCATCTTAGTTTCCAAAAGGTGTTAGCAAAGCTGAAATTTTAGAAATAAATAGTGCAGCAGTTCATAGAACACAAAAAATTCAACAAAATTTGGTGTGAATGTATTTCATGGTACTGTAAGTTTTAATAATTGTTTGAATATGAACAACTTTGTCACAAGTAAACAAATTCAAAGTGTCACAACTAAATTGCCGGCACGTCGAGACAAAGGTGTTTACAATTTTCATGTGTATCGGAATAAAAAAAAACTACCGACTTCAAGATGCATAAATAAACAAAATTATTTTGTTCTTAATTATAGAGTTGTCTCAACAGTAGAATGAGTTCGAAACAGAAGTGGAATGAATGTTAAAGAGTGAGCTCAACAAATGTTTACAAAAATTTTATCTCTGTGCAAGAAAGCAAGACGGAATGTATTACAATAAAAAATCACTCATGGCAATCAGAGCTGCAATAGACTGCTACTTGCTGAAAGTGCCAGCTGTTACCAACACTGCCAACCTTTCTATCAGCATAAATGATGGCAATCAGATTCTCCGTGGTCTTATTCCAGGTGGCATGTTTATAAAACTGTCAATTCAGTTTTGACTTCAATTCTGGTTTGTCAAGCAACAAGTAACTCCGACAATAAAAAAATTATTAATATTAATTTTGACTCTTTGTTTGCCTTTTGTCAGAACACAGAAAATATTTTTGCCTTTTTAAATCGTTTGAAAACAAAGTGAAAGCACAATCATCATCATCATCAATAATATGTAACTAAATTTTTGATCACATGTTGATCTCGTTTTGGCCTCAATCTCACATGTTTTGCAATAAATTATATGCATGGCAGTTTGGCTCTTGATGAAAAAAAAATTTAAAAAAAAACATGTTTCTCACTGTTTCGCTGGTTGGTTATATATATGCTAAATGTAATTATTCACCTCAGTGTCGGTGAAAGAATGTAATAATAATAGTATGAACAGACATGGTTGGCACAGTTAATAAGATCTCTAGCTTCCAGCCACAGGGTCCCCAGTTTGATCCTCGGCTTTGCTGAGATTTGAATATTTGTGTGATCTCTTTTCTGCCTAAGCTATAGCTCAACTTTCAATCCTTCCGGGGTAGGTAAATGAGTAAAAGCATTTGCTGGGAGCTAACCTGCGATTTTATTAGTGCCCCATCCAGAGGGAGTCAAAGACTCTCATCTGCTTAACACTACAGAACCAGAGGTGAGTGCCAGCTCTATGGGCCACTTGGCTCGTAAAGGATTTAGCTTAGCTAAGCAAACATAACAAATAAATGTAGAATATATTTCCTCAGTACCATGTAAGTAGATATCAATAAATTATATATCTGCTTAATAAGCCTTAGAACTTGTTTTCATTATTATTTGGTTTAATCAACTCTGAGTTACAAACTTACAATCATCACTGTAGGGAAAGCACAAAGCAGATGTTTAGAACATTAGCCCTTCGTCAGAGCAAATATTGAAAAATGGAGGGTGTAAAGGGGAAAATAAAATGTACAGTATGCATATAGAGTCCTCTGGAAACTGATCTGTAGGACGTCCTTCATGATTGTTAATACATAAATTAATACAATACTTTAATCGCAGAGTTTTATATAACATTGTTTTTGTTGCATCAGTGGACTAATTTTGTCTAACTCATAGCTGGTTGCACAAGTTTAAACTACCATGGAACTAGCAGACGGCTCTTTGTTGGTCTGGAAAATGGAACAATAACAGTATGTATAGAAAAAGAACAGTATTACTTTAACTATGTCTTCAAGAACTTCGGATGAAAGTGTTATTTATTTTGAATTTTTGATCAGTATTAATCCAGGGACTTCAACTTTGCTGAAACCAGTAGCAAAACAAAAGAACTTAAAAATAAATAGATTAATTTCAGCGCTCGACTTTATAAAAAAACCTTCGGAGCCAGCTGGCTCCTAAGCTTTTAAACTCGGTCGCCAGCGCCTAATAATACCTTGAAATCGCAGTGGCTAGACTGGCGACCACAAGTGAAAAGTTAGTCGCCAAAGGACCAAATCGAGTTGCATTGGCGACCCCACAGGTTGCAACATCGAGCCCTGAATTTGTGAAATTATGAGTGCTTATTGCCACTAATAAAAAAATTTGCTACTGTATCATGTCCTAAGTATTGCTGTCACAGCAAGGTTGCATTCAATGACCTAACAGAGACAGCAAAACTAATCAATGAAAAGGGCGCAGATTGTAAAGAAGAATCTACTGTATGTGCACAGGAACTTTGAGTACTAGAGTTTTGCACTCGCAAGTGTGACCAGAATCCCTTGCACAATTATATTTCACGGACACCAACCAGGTCAAACATACTGGTTAGTTCTTTACTGTTCTGCTTATGGAAAGAAAGAGTGGTTGATATCTTGCACAGCTAAAAAGTGTAAAAAATAACAAAGATGGGTCCCTCTTGTACATGACTTTTTTTGTACGTATTTTCTGACTACAGTCAACTCTCTCTAAGATGGACACCATTGGGACAGGCTGCAGCTGTCAGAGTCTTAGAGGCATGTCTGGCTTATAGAGAGTCAATGTAACATGAATCCAGGAATTTTAAGAAAAACCAGCAGCTAGAGAATAACAGCAGGGAAAGCTGTAATTCAGCAAAGAAAGCAAGAAAATAACTGTTTTAGATTACAATACAATTCAGTTGTCACCTCCAAGTTATTTTTTGAATGGGACAATGACTGATTTAATTTTAACTTGTACTGTATGTATTCCTCTGACAAGATGTAAGAGCTGTCAGTTAAACGTCTGGGCCCAGTTGCTCGAAAGTGAGCTATGTAACTTTAACTCAGGGTTATTTTGATTTACTCCGAGTTAACTAACTGTGAGTTTAAATGCTGTTGCTTGAACAGTGGTTAAACCCAAACAAACTCTTAGTTAGCTAACCTCGATACCTGAGTTAATTTCATTTTGTTTTAACTCACAATTTAACTCAGAGTTAGCACTAACCGGCTTTTGAGCAACCGAAACTAACTCAGAGCTAAATTTTAACTCTAAGTTAAGAGTTAACTACCCTTCAAGCAACCGGGCCTTGGTGTTAAATAGAGTCACATTCAAGAATTTTTCTTCATTCTGTAATTTGCGGTTCACATTTAGCACCTCACAAGCATCTGTTGACAATTTCAAAGTGTCCGTAATCTGTCTTATATCAGGGTCATGTCTAAAAGAAGTTTTAAAAAATACTTATTGGATTGATCATCCTTTCTCAACTCTTGAGAGTGAAGATCACTATTTTGATGTCTCCAAATCTATACCTGTAGGCTTTCTCAAAACTGAAACTGGCAGTTTCATAATCCTCCATGCACCAATTTATTTAAAATTTATTAAATACAAATCTACACATAATCTATCACATTGGTTTTCTTTTTTTTTCTCTCAGTCTGTACCATATCGTTTACAAATTTATCAGAGTGCTGTTTAAATCCTTATTAAATGTAAAAACTGTTAAATTCTATCTACAAATAATTTAATATGATTAATATGCCTTGTATTTCACTATTTTAGCTACAAACGTATACCAACTGTAACCACTGACCTGCCTCGATTAGTTCTGTACTATTTGCAAGCCAGTGGTGTACTGTATCTCAATCATGTAAATATTTTACGAAGTCGAAATAAATATTGAATTGAGTTGAATTGAATACTTTTAGAGAGTTTGGTTATAGCAAAATGACTATGACATGGCCGGGACCAGAACCAAGTGTCTGTCTTATACGTACAGTAGAGGTTTCCATCTTGTAGGTGTCCATTAAGAGAGATTTGCCTGTAAATGGTATTTTTTATGTAAGGTAATGGAGTATCCATTTTGAATCATCGTTAATGTGTACAAAATAATTTATAATGATGTACTTTTCTGTGATTGAATGATGCAATTATTTCTAAAACCTTTTGTTTGTTTCTTTAACCATCATACTGTACAAAATAATAATTGAGGGTCACATTTTTATTCAATGCCATAGGAATTTGAACTATCTGAGGATTTCAACAGATTACATCACAAGCGTAATTATCTTGGTAAGATTATGTACCACATTCCATTTTTTGCCTTCAGACACTCGAAGTTCAGACTTTTTTGTGGTAACTGGTTTTATAAGCCAGTCACCACTATGCCATTGAGTTCTGTCTGTAGCTGTCCATAAACTTCCCTGAGGTTGAGCATTGACCAGCAGATCATGGTGTAGGACATTGTGGATTTGTTTTCCCACAAGCTGTTCACAGTACTGTATGTATTACCAGACACAGCTTTTGTCAAAGGTGCCAGAAATTATTTTGCAAGCAATCATTTTGGAATTTTATATGTGTTGCTATTACCCAAATTTATGACATCTTGAAAGTCGAGCATGGAAATGGAAACACAAAATATATTTCTTGTTAACATCAGCTCGCTCTTCATTCACTCAAATTATGGAAATAAACTCACCTTTTCACTCATAATATTATAACTTAAATCACTTTTAGTATTCTTTTGTTGACCTTACCGTTTCATGGTTGATTGTACTCTTCATGCATGTGTCAACCAAAAGGAAGCATTGCTATGCAGTCAAGCAAAGTTTATGTTTTGGAACCGATCCGCTGTATTGTTTTAAAGTGTAATTTATTTTTTATTGTTCTTAATTTAAAATATTTTCAGCTATTTCACATGTCATGTGCTCCCAAAAAATTCACAGTCGCAAAATCGAAACACCAGAGTTTCAAGACACAGGACAGCTATGACTGTGCTGCTCAGCAATATTTTGCTGTTATTTTAATTTCTATTTCCAGTAACCACATCCTTTTAGAGGACTTTTAATATATAGGTTTTATTTTCCTATCAGAAAAACACAGTCTGACTTAGAACAAATTTTTAAAGTCCTATATTAAGTAAAAAAAAAATTCCTTGAATTGTTAAAAAGACTATGAGGTCTCTAGAGACAGTTTATTCATCTATGATTGAATGTCTTTCAATTCTTTTTTTTTAACTTTTCAGTAATTAAATATGAAATTTATAATGGTATACTTAAATGGTTGGGCCTATATAGTTTTCTATAATTATATTATTTAACACCAAGAAAGTTTAACTATTGTGCTAAATATTATTTAGTATTAATATTAATGTTATTGTAAAATATTGAATGCTTAATTTCTGAATTTTATACAAGGCATATTTTATTTCTCTTATTCTGACATAGAAAGTCTTGGAAAAGTCTTTAAAAATTCTTGGAAAAGGTCGGTGAAAGTCTGAGTCTTTAGGACTATAAGACTACAAGTGTGTTTTCATAGTGCTATGAGTGGCCTGAGCAATGTGGTTTGACTGTCTCTTAGTTGTGAGAATTTACAGTATGCGTTTCATATATCATCTTTCTCTTTGTTAGCAGTGAAAATAATAATTTTATAAAAGAAATAAAACATGTCCGTGCCTTTATAGCCTGTTGAAAACCTCAGCAATATTTGTGAGAATTCTCGAGCAGGTGAAAATCTTGGGTTTTCACTGATCTATACAAGTCATGTATTTAGTATAAATTAGTTATTTAAAAATAAATTTCAAGTAGCAAATGAATGTGAAGATACTAAATGCAATATCTTTTGCTTTCTATGCAGCACACATGAACAGAGTGACAGGTATTATTTTTTCTTTGGAGTATGAGTGGGTTCTGAGTGTTGGGAGGGACAAGTACTTCCAGTGGCATGATGCTACAGCAGGAAAGAGACTCGGCGGTTATCAGTCAGAAGCCTGGTGTACATCAATACAGTATCCTTTACACTGCTAGCCACAATATTTCATAATATTGACCACTTTCATAAATGGCTACTAGTTTAGTGTTCTTTTGTCTGTATTCAAATTTGCCTAAGTATCCTCGTTTGGGTTAAAATATTCTTTGGAATTTTTCACTCAAAGACGAGGCCAGCCAGGCAAATTTGAATACAGACAAAAGAATACTAAAATTGTTTATAGCTGCCATTTATGAAAGTGGTCTATACAGTACAGTGCAAAGTATTTTATTCAAATACATTCCTGCTGGGGTGAAGGATTTTTGGAGAAGATTTTTACAGGATTTTTGGAGAAGAAGAATTTTGCTACTTTGCTTGCTGTTTCCATCTCCACAGCTATTGTTTCTCACCATACCAATTCTAATTATTTTCTATATCTTAGTTGAAAAGAAAATGGAACAGATACAGATGAAGAAACTTAATACCCTTTTTGAAATATTTTGTATGTTTGAAAAGGGTTTATATGTACATTTAATTCTAGTCTGTACATGTTTTAACACGATAGCCATTCGTTATACTCTGTTTCTGATGTCACAGACCAGAAAACAATAGCATAGTTACCAGCTTCCTATTGCTCAGTCAAAGTGAATCCAGAAGTGATTTTTCCAAACTTTAAACACAAATTACACCATGAAGAAAAATTGTAATCAAATTTTTCTTTTGCCATCACCATTAGAAGGGTAAGGACTCTTGATACATACAAAAAACCCACACGTGATATAATTTTCACACTTTAAGATTAAACTTGCCAAAAGAAACCTAAAGATGAAAGTTTTCATTAAAAATAGTTACAAACTTTATAAACAGAAATAATGATACACATAAAATGTTAAATTTTGAAAAATTGTCTTTAATAGTTTTAATTCAAAATTGTAACCAATGTACAGTATCTTGACAACCTTGAATGCTGACATAATCACTTACACGTGTACGTGATTTGTTGCAATTTATGATATTGTATTCTGTGCATAGAATTCATCACCAGAAACATACCGAAAGTTGGTTAGTTACAAGACTTTCCTTAATAAACATTAAGATTTGATGATGAATCAAAGCATGTGTTTGTCGGAGACTATGCTGGTCACATCAGTGTCATCAAACTAGAAAACAATTCGCTGTCGTTAGTAACAACTCTCAAAGGTCATACAGGCAAGTTCTTCTCATCATGGTTTGGCACAGGTGAAATATCACAATCCACCACATAATATAATTATTTCATTTGTGCACCATTTGTCTCCTTCATTTTCTAAATTTGAAAATTAATTAATGGAAACAACTTTGTTGGACTATATAGCTGGTCAATCAATCAATCAATCCAATTTTGATCTGGGCTTATCCCCGTAAATGGGGGTGGCTAGATTTACCCTACTCTAACAGCAATCTCTTCAACTCCCATTCTCCATCTTGCTTGATTTAATAAGGCATCCTCCTTCTCCAAACCAACACTCTTGCTCTCTTTCTCCACTTGCGTCTTCTATGTCTTCTTTGGTCTTCCTCACTTCCTCTTGCCCTTACTTCAAACTCCAACGCTTTTCTCAAAACATGCTCATCATCCCTCCTCAGCACATGCCCCTACCATCTCACTCCATTCGCCTTTGCCATCTGAACCACTGTTTCCTTCAATCCCAACATCTTCATTAGATCCTCTGTCCTCTTTTTCTCCATCAGTTTTGCACCACACATTGCTCTCACCATTGCTCTCTCAGTCCTTCTCAAAATTGCCATTTCATTTTCCCTCAAACACCATGTCTCACTACCATATAACATTGCCAATCTTACACAAATCCGATAAACCATTCCTTTCGTCTTAAGCGAGAACCTTTTTGAGTTCAGCAACTCCCCACATTCCCTGAACTTCACCCACCCAATTCTTGCCCTTGCTGTCACAGCTGCCTCGAAACCACCACTTGCATTCACCCTATCCCTCAAACAACAGAAACCTCTCACTGTCTCCACCTCTTCACACAACTCCTCCACTGGTTCTACTAATCCATATTCAACTTGCTTGCATCTTCCACACACAAAATCTCTTCCCAACCTTGTGGTCACCCTCTTTATTTTCGCAGATCTTCCATGGATCCATTTCCCGCATTTCACACACAATTCTGAATTTGCCATTACACAAACACCACATGGATATACCTTACTTACAGACACTTCACCTTCTGCCCCACTCACTACCACTTTTATCTTCCCAAGGTTCGCCTTCAACCCCTTGCTCTGGAATGCCTCCTTCCATTTCCAGAACTTCTACCAGCTTTTACCAACTGAAATATGAAGCCAAAGCTGATAGCAACATAGGTTATTTTAAATGGTTCCATAACTAAATTGCACATCAGAAGTTAACTGACCTAAAGTATCTCATTGTTTTTGTATGATCTATAATCCTCAATAATTGAACCTTGGATATGCAATTCGATTGAATGTACATTTTTATAGTACATATAGTACTGTGCATCAGTTTGATGAGGGAGAAAACTGAAGATTCCTGGTCCTTTAATCTTGGGTCATAGAGGATGGAATTGAAAATTATGAACATTATACAACTGTGGCTCCAAATTACTTAGATGTGTCTGGAGAACTAAGCTTTGAAAGATTAACACTAGACTAAAAATATATGTTAATATAGTAATTTTGTGGTGCTGTGTTTGAAACTTCAAGTTTTGAATGCTGAGCCCTTCCAAATTCAATTTATCATGTTTTACAGTAGTGTCTGAAAGTGACTGACCTATAAGGGGATAGTCCCTATGACTAAGGGTCAGACCTTCGGGTCCGTTGTCTTTTAAGCTTGACTCTCAAGTGTCAGCTCTCTCTAGTTCTAATGACAATGATCATAAAATTTTAAACTTTGAATAGATTAAGTTAGTTAATTTAAATTAAAATAAATATGTGTTGTGTATTATAAATTATACTCTGACACAACATGTAATTTTATTTATGAAATTGAATTATAGTATTTTGTGCTGAAGATAAAGTGTTTTGTTCATTTGTAACTGCTACAAGCTGCAGGGTGATCTGACACGACCACATCACGATATAGGATCGATGATTTTACATTTTATTTAATAGTATCTGTAGTTCGGCACTCAGAATGGCCAATGAGTTCACAGCTTCATCCAACTTCTTTACTAGGGGCGATAATTTCTCTTCAAGTTTGCAGTCTAGAAGCTTTTCAATATCTTTGATGCTAGACATGACAACTTAACATGAAGTTTCATTTCTCTTTGACAAACCTTGTCAATTGTGATAGAACGCGACAAACAGTACATAAAATACGTGCGAGTGCAAGCAAGTAAGCAAATAAGGAAATTAAATGATATAGGCTCAAGTAAAACTCTGTTTAGACTGATAACAGAGATTATGGCAGAGTGACCAAAAACAAGACTGCTCGCCATTAATCACTTTGACCAGAACCACAGATATAATTTTGTTTGGCCTTATTTTGTTGAAGTTGGGCATTTTTCTCCAAATTATTTTTTAATTTTACGAAGAGCTATAAGTGTATAATAAACTATTAAATATCTAAACATTTTTTTTTTGTGGTTTATGAACTGGCAGGTAGTGTAAGAGCTCTTGCATGGGATCCTGAGAATAAATTATTATTTTCTGGAAGCTTTGATCAGTCTTGTATTGTCTGGGATATTGGTGGACAGCAGGGGACTGCTTTGGAGTTACAAGGTCACATGTGAGTCAGAAACAAACTCTCTGAAAACTTTGTAAACCTAATAATAGTTATTGATTTCTGTGCAGCCATTTCTGGGTAGCTTAATTTCTTAATACTCAATGTTCAGTAGTTTTTTTATAATGATAATGGCAATGATCATTTAACCCATACATTCTAAAGGAGTTTATCAGTATTTCACTTCTCCTTACACAACTCTTACAAAAAAAACGACTCAGTAATGAGAATTGAAGTTTTGATCAAGTAACATTTGCTGTGGTAGATGAAAAGCAAAATTCTCAAAAACTGCTTATATGAAAATTATAGGATATTATTTGGGAGAATTTCCCAGTTTACCATTTGGTGTGTATGGGGCTTAAAGAGTTAATGATAATGACTTATTATTATGTCGATAAGAAATTGAATAATTATATTCTAATAAACTGAAACAAATTATTGAAATATTAATGATATGTTAAAATATTGTTTTCCAACCACAGGTCCAAAGTACAGGATGTATGCTATGCCCCTCGTGCTAAGAAACTGATATCTTGCAGTGATGATGGAGCTATCATAATTTGGGACATGAATGTCAGGCGGCAAGAGGTCAGTGATTTTTAGGTTACACAGTTTTTAATAAAGTTTTTTAATAATGATTTTAATTAAAATCTTGAGCAAGTTTTTGTTAAAATTTACTACTTACATATTAGGTGTAAGTTAACAATTAAAACAAATTTTATCAAAAAAAGGGCTCCGAAGAAGGTCAAACATATGAAGTGTAGTGTTCTTTTTCCTATTTCTTACTGTAATGATGAAAATTTTAAAAATAAAAACCAATGAATTTCCCAGTTTTCTTTGCAAACTTAAACAGATAAACCAAGAGAGCGGATATGGATGTCAGTGTTGGCAATTACAAATTAATTGTCATTATGTTCAATTTTTGAAGTCTTATTAAAACCTTTTTATTTACTGGTTTATATTTAGGTCCTTGTCTCGGAAATAAGTTTACTTGTGTTGTTTTCAGACCCCGGAATGGTCGCAAAGTGATGTCTGTGAAAAATGTGGTGGTCCCTTTTTTTGGGCTTTCAAACATATGTGGAATATGAAGAAAGTGGGGGTCAGACAGGTATGTAGGGTTTTATGTTTTGGGTTATAATGACTGTTATTATATATTAAACTTAAGTTATTACACTGTAAAGTTGCCAGATACATGTAAATGTCTCCCATTGTTAATTTTTCTATTTTTTTTTTCTTCCTCTTTAGGTTTCCTATCCCCACTTATCATTTTTGTTTTCTGTTTTGAGATCGATCACAACTTCAGTAGCATTCCGTGGCGCCTTCACTACAGACTAAGTGTTTAAACTTGACCACCTCACTTATGTGGGGTTCACATAAGTATTGGTTAATTTTTATTTAATTCCTTCTTTATTGTTGAATATTCTTGTACCTCCTGTACAAGGTTTAAAATATTTTTGTAGGCCGTATACGATATCATGATTTCTTT
>JANCMA020377218.1:0-11385 GCA_024336925.2 Zoanthus solanderi
TAGAAGTTAGGGTCTGGGAAAGAGCTAGTTTTCATGATTAAACAATAGTACACCCCAATACGGAAATTTTACCAAATTTATAATAACAAAAATTTGTCCCCTGATTGGTACCGACAAATCTGGACTAAATGTGAATTGTAAATTTGTGTGCTAGTTAGCGAGCGAGTTAGAACTCTGTCCAACTTAACTAAGACAGGTTTCCGTGACTGAAATAAACCGACCTGTGAATGTATTCAGGTGTACTTTGATCTATGATCTATATTTGTCGCTTGTATTCACTCACAACACACTGGAGTCAATTTTAGTATTTTATTGTTGATATTGTTTTAGTAGTCCAAATGAAGTGCAGTTCATAAAAACCACCTCGCTTTTGAGGTGTAGAAATGGTGTAGGAAAATACCAAGTACTCTTCCCGATACCTGAAGATCAAGTGAGATTTTAGCTTCTTATACTTAATAGTTGTATGAGTGAAAAAACGAATTTTAGGTTTCCGAGTTAAGAAGCACTCACTTTTTTAGTTTAACTGCCACTCGTGAATCTCCACACCCCCTTGTTAAATCCCAGACTTCATTATCTTCCCTGGGGCGGCGTTGAGAGATTGCACAGAAATTTTTTTATTGTTGAAACAGAACTAGTCTCTAGAACTTGAGTTTTGTTTTCCATTCAGAGAAAGTCGGCGTTCAAGTCAGGACTAAAATTTCGAGCCTAAACAACTGCTAGTCCAGGTAAACGAGTGAAACGCAATTGCTCATAGATTAATGTCGATTTTTTTGTTGGAAACAAAACTTTCTATGAGAAAGGATGTGATGGATAATTCTCAGCAAGGCACTTAAAGAATTATCCATCACATGCTTTCTCATGGAAAGTTTTGTTTTCAGCTCCTGGTTATATCAAGCGAAAAATTATAGAAGGCCTTTTCATTAAACAAAAGAACCTTCTTTAAACAAACAAGTAAATTGTTTCATTGCCCAACTGTTCCCTACGGGAATAACTGAAGTCAACATAAATATATGCTTAATACAGGTTGCTGTCACTCCTGAAGATGACTTTTAGTCGAAAAAGGTTGAGTTTTTAACCAATATAACATTTTAACCCTTTTTTTTCTTTTCACATTTTACATTTTTAAGCGATTTCAAGGAAATTAAAATATTAAAAATATATTATTTCCGTCACAGATAAACGTTACTATTGAACAGAAACATTGTTACGCTTAAGTTGAGAAGGGTCTGGGTACAAAAATGCATTGTTTTTCTTGTTCCGCTGTATAAACTGACGAAGATGTGAGTCACATCGAAACATGTCATCGCATTGTTTTTGAGATCCGCAATTATTTTGCTGCTTTTTGACCAATATTTAAGAACAGTTTAACAACCGTAAGGCTGAAGTTATCGGAATATTTAAGTTTGAGAAAATGTAAGGATGAAATTATGAGATTTAGAGTTAGAAATATATATTTGAAATAAAACATATTAAAGGTGTTTTAAAAAAACGTTTTTTCTAGGTTTTTGCGTTGAGTTGCTGTCTTCCAAAAGCTTTATATGCCTATATGGTGGTTCGATACTTCAGACGCTGAATCATTGATATTCAGACATAGTAAACCAAAATTATTTGAATGAATAATGCAGAAGTTATTTCGCAGACTTTAGTAGACTGTTTTAGGTTGAGTAGATGAAGGAGATTGCATTTATTAATGAAAGAATAAACAAATACGAGACTATGATCTGCTGTAGATTATTTCTCAGGTTTCAGAATATTCTTATCACATGATAACATGTGTTCTGCTCCGTTTTCGAGCGAGTCTCACGTTTGGACTGGAGTTTGTTTCTATATTGGTTACATATTAACCCTAAGTGTATAAAGTAATTCATATCAAGTTCACTTGTCCAGCTTTTAATTTTTGTTCGCCAAAACCTACTAACAGTTGAAACGCGTTTTCTATTTCTGAAGAATTCAGCCTAGAATTGTTTAGATTTGCATTACGACACACGGTTTTCTCGTTTTCTTCAAACATCGAGAAATTTTGACATTCGTGCAGTGCAGTTGCTTGTTATTTAAGTTGTTTGTATGATTTCAGACCCAATATAAGCTATTTCCTTTACGAGCCAAGTGCCCCGTAGAGCCGGTGCTTATCTCCGGTTTCTGTAGTGTTAAGCGGATGAGAGTCTTTGACTCCCCCTGGACGGGTCACTTACCCATTACAGGTTAGCTCCCAGCAGACCCTGGTACTCATTTACCGACCTCGAAAGGATCTTGAAAGGATGGAAAAGCTGAACTTTGGCGGAAAAAAGGTCACACAAATAT
The DNA here is from genome assembly GCA_024336925.2 of Zoanthus solanderi. NCBI lineage: Eukaryota > Metazoa > Cnidaria > Anthozoa > Zoantharia > Zoanthidae > Zoanthus > Zoanthus solanderi. The sequence goes on from JANCMA020377218.1 coordinate 2,302, forward strand.
TCAAATCTCGGCAGAGCCCCATCTCTAATAATTTCCCTATCTAATAAGCCCTCTCTTTAATAAGCCCCCTCTCCAATAAGTCCCCTATCTAATAAGCCCCCTCTTTAATAAGTCCCCTCCCTTATAAGTCCCCTATCTAATAAGCCCCCTCTTTAATAAGCCCCCTCTCTAATATGCCTCTTGATGGCATAACTTTTTTGAGACCCCCTTTTTATTAATCTGGCTTACATCAATGTTCAAATTTCGGCTGAGCCTCATCCCACTTCTAAGCCCCCCACCTTAATTTAACAAGCGACTTTTGATGCCAGAAATTTATTGAGACCCCCTTTTTAGCCCCCAGGGACTTAACAGAAAACAGTGTATAATCGTGCAATTGCTGAAGTATGGCTGTTTGAGTTTCAATGAATATTTCTATGGTTCTTCTTTAAGTCGTACATTTTGAAAGTTGAGAGTTAACCAAAATCTTTTTAATACTCAACTGTATTTAAAGTCCCTATATCGCTTTTTTATCTTTTAGATGAAAACTATTGTCATCTATGAAGTCAGAATTCGAATAACCGAAAAAAATTTTGCTCCTAAGTATGCTTTTTAATCAAAAAAACTTTGGAATATAAATTTTGACCGAGTGGCAGGGGAATGGTACCAGTGACGTAGCAGCAATAAGACGTCCTTTGCTGTCATTGGTGTTTAACAAGGAAAAACGTGACAAGCAAAGCACTTCAAAGTGAACTTTCTCTGTTTTTCGCTGTGTTAGACCGTAAACGAATAAAGCTGTTGTGTGGACAGTCTTAATATTCAACCAGAAGCTACACAAGTCCCTTAAGTCTCTCCATTTGTTTAAATACCCCCTTTTCTCAAACTACCCATCTCCTTTAAAGTGCTTTAAATCATTAGCCCCAGGATGCTTGTTACAGAGAAATTGCGATAAGAGCCAGTCTGACATAATCATCGAAATTTTCCAAATACAAATGTGTTTGAATTAATAATACATGTTTGTTTCAGGTGAAAACGCCAAAAGAGTTATTTTGTGACAAAATGAAGGTAAGTTGAGTCGAGCTCACACACACACTTAGTACTTAGTAGGTGACAGGCTTCCCAAGCCAGAAATTAGTCATATTAAAAATTTCCCATACATTAGTCATATTAAAAATTTCCATACATTAGTCATATTAAAAATTTCCCAAACAAAGTCATCTTATAAAATTTAGCCAAAATTTCAACAACAAAAATATTGAAAATAAAGTTCACCTACCATGAGTTTGTCTTCTGTTTGTCTCTCGTGTGTATTTTGGGCACGATTTCAATATTTTTGTTGTTGAAATTTTGACTAAATTTTATATGACTTTGTATGGGAAATTTTTAATATGACTAATGTATGGGAATTTTTTAATATGATTAATTTCTGGCTTGGGAAGCCTGTGAATAGGTGGAAAATAGTTTCCTGAGTCCTCCCTCTTGGTAAACAGGGATATTACCAACTGAGCCAAGCTCGCATATTTAATGATGTGATGCAGCCACTTCAGTGGACACTAGGGACCTTAAGCAACGAGGACGGGAACGCGAACGACGACGGCTCAGAAAAATCATCTTTCTGGTTTACTCTTTACGTCTTTGTGTGGGTCATTAGAGTGAATAGAAAAACGATTAAATGTTTCTGCATGAAACTTAACAAATACTGAGAAAGTTTTTGCTGTTAGATCCTCGTACTCTCGACAACTCTAAAAAGGTCTTTTCACGTTGTAATTTTAGTGACAACTCCGTGCAGGTGCTCAGCTCGGTGCATTCCAACGTGCAGTTATTGTATTTACTATTGTTCTTTGCCGTCCTCGTCGGCGTCGCCGTCCTCGTTGCTTAAGCTCCCTAATGACAAACGCGCGCCGAAATGAACGCGCGGGAAAACAAAGGAATGACGTCAGCGATATCTTCACTAGTGAGAATATGGAAAATATGGCACTCGTATCCCGGATGTAGTTTCACATGAAATCTATGAGTAGCGTATTTACAGTAAAACGCTCATATCTATGTAATAAACGACTTTATAACATTTCTCAGGCTGCGATTTGCCTAAAGTTAAGAGAAAGCTAAAAAGAACTGGATCCAACCTGAAGGTTTGTTTGACATAAAAATTTCTATAGTTCAGTTGTTGGGTCAATAAAAAGCTTAAAATTCAAGATTCTAAGAAATAATAACTATTTTCTTCATCAGTAAACAAGCTTCCAAAAAGACTAGGAAAATGAAGTGATTTATATGTGGTATTCACAAGCAATCCTTCATGATCCAGCTTACCTTGTTATGTCTCTTCCAAAAATTTTCAAGTGAAGAATATTCGTGCAGAATCTAGAAAGGGAATAAGTTGAATTAGAAGAACTACAGGACACAAGTTTTTACTATCATAAAAAATGCTGCTACTAATTTTTAATTTTCTCTTTTTGTTCTTTTTTCCTAAATATCTGGGCAACTATATGTAAACACAGTACGAATGTCAGACCAAAAATAAACTTTTCGAAAATCAAAGGCGATTTTTCAATAAATTAAATTTTCAATTCGTTTTGAGGAATAGTTACTAATTTAGATGTGTTTAAAATTCACATCAATTTTATCCAAAATAACACACAAACATCAAATGCTAAATTGGAATTACAAAGCATTTACTTGAGATTAAAAATAGCCGTAATACCTACAGGCTTTTAAACCATTGTTGATTGATGATTTTAGTTTTTGCGAACGGAGAATCCACAAGCGTCACAGCATCGGGATGGTCGTGGGAGAAAAAATGTTACAGTATAGAAAGTGTGTAACAATAGAAAGTCATTTCGTCCAATCATATCACTGTTCATCTAATCGATTAAAAGACGCTGTTAAATATTGAGTCAATTCCTAGTCGTTCGTGGTTTAGCCAATCATGTTTGTCGTATGAAGCCGAGGGAGTTCAGGATTAAAACGAGCGTCCACAAGATACAATTGATTTGATGTAATCTCAGCACGGACCAGTTGGAATTCAAGTTAAGGAAAGTTCTGCATTGTTTAATACCGGAACAGAAATGCAAAAACTTTTAAATTGTAATTAGAAACAGAAATCGTAACAAAAGACATCAAATCGGGCACTGTAAAATAATGATACTGTTCGAGAAATGCATCACAGATGTTGATACAATTGAATGTACGTGAGTTCGATTAAACGTTTCAACAGACATCTGTCAGTTTTATCCACATAATCTTAATTGCAACCCAGGCAATCGAAAAACTCTTTGAAAAATCACTTCTATCCTATTATATAAACTATTTTGTAAAGACACATTTGGATTCAACTCGGCAATACTGTCTTGAAAAGATACAAACTTTTAAATATTGGTTGCATTTGAACGTACTATAATTTAGAATTTTTTTCTATTTTTTTCCCTAAGAGTAAGAGGAAAAAAATAGAAAAACCTATATTTTTCTTTCCTTTCTTTTTCTCTTTTTTCTAAGAGAAAAGGCAAAGTGAAAACGTGTCTCAAGAAATTTGAGAGTTAACAGCTTGAATATCGTTTGCAAAATCTTCCTAGAAAAATTGAAGAACCAGAACTAGCAGAGGCTATTTGAAACAGCCAGTATCTTTATCGTATAAATCGACAATTTTTTTCATTACCATCAAGGTCACCGTTTAAATCCATATCTGGCCAAAAATACGCTGCCAAAACTAAAATAGCGCGCGCCAACAGGTGATAAAAAAAGTATGATCTGCGCATTTATTTTCTTCTGCCGTACTCAATTGTGGGGTATAAAACATACATAAACACACATTATCGTAACTAATTGAGCCTCCAATAATCTATCTTTTTAAAATAGTCACAGCACTTAATTGGAACATCAATTAATACACCTCGTTTTTACCGTGCTATCTTCGCGCCAAATAGAAAGATTTCAGTTCGTTGCGACAATAGCGCAATGAATAAACTAGGCCTTAGCTTAAGTTAGATTATTTGTGTAACTTACAATGAAATAGTTTATGTTTTTATGTATCAAAAAGTTTTACAATACATAACTCAGAGTACCTCTGTCAGGAGTTCTGATGGCGTTTCTTGCATAGCAGCTGCAACATCTTCCTCGTCGTCAGCACTGAGCGATGATGTGTAAAAAGGAAGTACTTTCTCTTGTTCTGTCTCCAGTTTACGACACATTTCTGATAATTTTATGATTCTCTCTCCCTGAAAATTAAATTAATGCTTTATTGGCTGCACAATACACGTACAGCATCTGCGAATGATACTCAAAGTGTTTTCAATATAGTTTGAAGTTCGTTATCGAAAGTGCTGGAATGGTATGTCTCATTTGATTTGCACGATCTGAAAATTTGGCAAACAAAGTAGGTGGTAGATTTATATGTTAAGTAGGTAGTGAAATTTAATGGCTGCCACCTCTTACCGAAAACCCTAAATGTTATATACCCGCTGACAGTCTAAAATAATTTTGTTAAAGAATGAGCAATTCTTTAGCAAAATCATTTTGGTAGCGAGGTTATAATTTTATGTATATTGAATATTTATTATTAGAAAATCCATGTTTTAAACTTAAATTTTTGTTTTCTTCTATTAATTCTGACAAGTTCAGTCACTAGACCTGTCACTACACAATCTGCTCTAGGGAACTTAACTCGATATCGTAATTAAGGCAGTAGATGGAAACCGCTGTAGGTGCTTATAGCTGCTCTCACCCCACCACCCACAGGGATCAGTGCCTGTGAGCCACCCATAATAAACATCAGTGACCAGCCTTATTGCTAACCTAGCATAGCTGAACCAAAACAACGTGTAACAACCAAAACCCCTACACTTCAAGCTCAGCAAGTTAGCCCAAGCTAATCCACGCAAGTCTCAATGAAACAACAACCTGTCAACTCTCATGCATTCTACGTGAGACACACGCATTTTAGTGTAGTCTCGTCACGCTCACGCTCACACGCAACACCTCTCATTTTTCAAGCATTGCATCAGTCGTGTTTTACTTCTGCTTCCAATCCCAAAGAGACAGTACACTTGACCATGGATCTTTAGAGTCTGCTTACTGTTCTGCACTCACCACTCAGATCTGAAACAACTAACTACTAAACTTAAGGAATGTGTTACTAAATGAACAGTCTTTTTTTTTACATATAATTTTTTATGATATTCTAACTCAAAAAAGGGAACAAAGTATAGATATAACTTTTAATCGCTTTAGTTATGCTCGACCCACATACACCAAAAAGTCCCTTCATTCCCTGAGTTAATATAACACATTTTGCTCAACATGTTTGTTGTATTCTTTACAAGCACAAGCTTTTTACCTTGTTATGTTTCTTTTTTAATTCCTTGATAGCTTGGTTGCTTTGTAGGGTCAACTGTGTCAAACGAACCCTGTAAATAATTGTTAAGAAAGGTGTTAAACTTATATGTTTGGTGCCATTTATCAGCATACTTATAGCAAATACAAACAATTACAAAATTTTTAATCATCTTTCTCCACTAAGACTAAAAGGTCGCATAACTTGAAACTTTTGCCCCATGTAAGGTAATTCTGATTCCAGAATCCAGGAAACATTTAATTGCTCATGGAATCCAGAATCCAGAAAACTATTTGTTTATGGAATAGGTAATCCTAATCTTTGGAATCTGGAATCCAGGTCTAGGAATTTGGAATCCCAGAAAACAGACCTTTTGGAATCTGCAATCCACTGGGGCAATATCTTGAATCCAGTACTTGGGATCTGAAGTCCACATCATGGAATCAGGAATCCAAGACTATCATGGATTACCTTACATGGGATGAAAACTTTGTACTAAAAATAAAACTATCAAGAAAAATAACATTAAAAACAAAAACCAGATATTTCCACTTTTTGGGCTTAAGGTTACAGGATAGGATAAAATTATGTTTTTAAAACAAAAATAACATTAGTGCATCACATTTATTATAAATGATTTCTCTTAAAAGTGTAGTCCTTTCTAGAGCAAAATAAATGTAAATGCTTGCTTTGTTGGCAGAATTAAGATTTTTTTTTCACCGTCTCAAAGTCTTGTCCACCAAGAGGCAACAATTGCTTAAATTGCATACATTACTGCAACAGTGAACATTTTGTAACATTTTTTTTGTTTATCAATGATAAATTGGAAATGTGTCACCTCTCTGCCTCCCTCAGCTTGTTCATTTGTGATTTCAGCTCATGGAACTGCACAGCAACAACTTCCCTTTGCTGAAAAAATGTAACATCATTTAAAAATTAAAATTCATCAAGTTATAAAATGAAAATGTCAAGATTGTATTATTTTTTGTACACTGCACGGTTTTTGATTTTTTATGCAATAATAATTGAAGCATAAAAGCAAGTTAAAATTTAAAAAAAACAGAAAAAAATACTTTTTTTGATCATTTTCAAAATTTAATTGCTTTAGAATATTTGTCTCAGTGCTTTACTATAATTCTAATTCTTTTCACTTGAACTTCTGAGAATATTTGCTCAATGTTAATAAATTAAGAACAAAATTCATCATGCAGCTGATGTCTTGATTATGAAGGCTATAATAAGAGGGGAATACTCAAAATAATAGCTCCTTGAACTACTTTTGGTAATGATAGCTCTTGAGCTGTCTATATTATGCATAAACTTATTACCTTGTAAGCAGCCAGCCTATACATGATTTCATTTCCATACACATATGAGGTCAATATCTATATATCAAGATTTTGTATCCTTCAGAAGCCTTGCCAATCACTAGCACTATACACATGGGTTGAAAATGACTTTGAGAACAAATAATTTGATAAGCTTTATATCTGTACCTCTTTTATAATCCTGTTTCTTTCATCACATTCCTTTGAGTTGCTGGCCATTTTTGCCTTAAGCTGAGTTATATTATCCTGTTAAAGACAATTTAGAAAACAATGAGAAACATTGCATAAAATAGAACAATTTATAGTAGTGAGAGTGGACATGAATACTTCAAAACATTGACTCCTAATATTTTTTTCAAAATAATATGAAGTCTGTGTAAGATCTTAAAGAACATCTCAACAGAAGATGTAGAATAATAATATAGCTAATAGCCAGATATGAATGTTGTTCTTGAGGAGGTAATGTATATGCTGGGCTGTGAATATAGTTTGAGGAAAAATGTTAAATGTAGCATTTTCATAGCCTACAGCTTGACAAATAGGTAGGTGGATTTGTAGTTAGGAAATCCTTGCTGCAGTCACTCTGAATCAGGTAACAAAGATTTGGAACACCTGGTGGTACTCCACCTCAACACATCTGTTGGCCCAGTTACTCTATCTGCTAGTCAGTGCTTATACTCAAGTGTTGACATCTGCATGCCTATATAGCAAAGGACAAATTCTATGCCGACCTCAAGAATGTCATCAAGATCATCCCCAGGAAAGAATGTCCTGCTCTCCTTTGAAAATTCAATGCAAAAGTGGGTATTGACCATGACTCTTGGCTTGATTATTTTACTTTGAATATTAATAAGAATGGGCAGCACCTCATAAAGTTCTGCCCTTATCACTGCCTTTGTGTGACCAACTCCTAGTTCCACATGAAGCCCCAACACAAGGTGCCATGAGGACGTTCCTGCTAAAAGCATTAATTAGTATCAGCTGGATGCAGTGATCATTGAGAAAGTCCCAGATCACTCACATGTACCACAGTTTGCAACCAACCACTCACTAGTCTGCTGCAAGACCTGGCTGCAACCTGTGAAGTTCTGTTCCTTTAAAAAATGTAGGTATACATCTTGCATCAACACCACAAGCATGCAATGCCATAAGAGAGTTGAGGATTTGCCAAGACCCTCAAAGGTGCACAATCTGCAAAACAATTAACCATCTTGCTCTGCCTTGGGAAAATGGGACCATCTCTGGACAACCATGTACAAGGTATCTTTGAATAGCTTTTAAAACAAGTTTGAAGTGTCTGCACTGACAATGTAGAATGATCTAACAAGTATATATGTTGTGGTTCAATTCTTGGTTTGAATTTCATTTTTCTTTGTTTCAAACTCATGATCATGCACACACTACCATAACTATAAAAACAAAGGAAAATAAAATTTAAACCAAAGATAAAACTGAACCACAATTTATACACAGAACAATAACTTACAACAGCTGATTACCTGGATTCTTTGTAGTTTTCTCATTTGTGTCTCAATTTCTTTTGCACTTTTTTCATCTTTTGCCTTGAGGTTCTCAAAAGCTATCTTTCTTTCCTCAGTTGTTTCATTGTAGTTCTTGAGTGCTTGCTGAAATTGCCGCCAAAGATCTTCTACAGTTCCCTCCAGCTGAATTCTCAATGCATGTTTCTCTTCTAGATTCTGAAAAATAAGTATAATAAGCCATTTTATTATACAGATACTAATGAAGAACCAGGATTTTTCCTTTTACTACTCCACTGCACACAGTGAAGATACTATTTTTATCATTCATGTATATATGAGGATATTGGTGTCGCCATGGATACTAACATGATTAGCCAATTACAAGAGAGCTTCCCACTCTCAGGCATGTGAACAGTTCTTGCGAAATTTCATTCACAAAATGTGGAAATTTGATTAGTTTCTGTAAAATAAACTTTGACTCTCATCTGTTAACACAGTCTACAGAAACTGGAGATATGCACTGACTCCATGGGCCACTAGGTTTGTAAAGAATTTAGCTTTTTACCTATAAAATAAACAGAACACTACATATGACTACTTGGGGATATAGATACAGTATATGAAATTTATCTATGAGTGCTGAAAGTATCTCTCAGTGGGTCCTACTGTCGGTAGCAGTAAGCCGTGTTATTATATTTAGAGGATATTGCATGTCTGTGCTGGGATACGAATTTTATCTTCATTATTCTGTTCAGCATCATCTGAACTAGTCCTGAATCACTGCTGAAGTGGTATTTAACAATTCATCATTTTCATCACCACAATGCCTAATTTTTTTAATCCATTTTGTTTTATATAATCTAGGTCAAATATAATAAAAGCAAACATGTGTTTGTGAGTGAGACATGGTGTTTGAGGGAGAATGAGATGGCAATTTTGAGAAGAACTGAGAGAGCGATGGTGAGAGCAATGT
>JANCMA020377322.1:0-11384 GCA_024336925.2 Zoanthus solanderi
CAAGCTGAAACAAAATCTAAATAAGTGGCGTTTCTTTATGTCAGCTCAGTTTATAAGAACCTATAAAATGTGTTTGTAGTTCTTGATAACCAGGTTCATATGATGAAATATAAAAGGAACAAATTTCTGCAACTGCAACCCACAGGATAGGCACAGCACTTGCGCAGCTGAAAATACTTTAAAAACCTGAACCAATTTGATTTCAGTGTCTGTTAAAAAGAACACGGAGAGTTATGACAAGATTTGAAGACTAAGAAAACCGTTTGAATGGCAAAAGCCTTTACAAGCAAATTGACCAATGGAGCAGGCGTTTATCTGTGTATCAAGTATATGAGACTTTTCTTCTTTCTGGAAAAGACAACTAATCCACGGCAGGATAGCTCCCAGCAGATGCTGGTACTCTATAATTACCCTCCTCGCGGATAGGGAAAGCTAAGTCAGCTTTGACAGAAAAGATTGCACAGATGTGTGCATGTGATGGAGTCGGGAGTCGAATCCGGGACTGTTTAGAAGGCAGAAGAGCTCTTTCTAAAAACTTCAGCCACATCGTCTTACTATGAGTGTTTCATTATATGTAAGTTAAAAGTTCTGAACTTTTTAAAATTTCCTAAAATCGTAGCAAGTTGCCTTCTCTTGGATTATTGGTTGAGATTAAAATTAAGAAAGTCAACACTATGGAAACCTAATTTTGGTTTGATTTCTTAGAATCAAGTGTTTAAGCAAATGAGCTGTTTCCATGATTCAAAATGAAGTTCAGGATTGAGGTACACACCATTTCAGTTGACTGTTGCAAGGCAAAGGAGGTAAACAGTTTTTTCTTTAGCCAATGCCCGAAATGCCCAAAGACCTTTATGATGGAAATCCCATTGATTTAGGGCAAAGAACCAATTAAGCAGCTTAAGGTAACGAGCAATTCAAATCTAACGCCGATCGATCATAATAAAGAACTTGTTAAGAAAGTGTCTCGACAATGTTAATTCTTGATCTAGCTTAAGCGTTCTCAGGTTCCTTCGGTAGATTCAGTTACTTATTACTGTTCTTGCATTAGATCTTCCTTAAATTATGCCTGTCGTCTGTTTCACTATACATTGCCAAGTACCTGTAACTTGAAGCATCAAAATAAGATAACAATTTCCTGTATAATTATATAAATGAAAAAATTACTTGATTCTGTACGGCCAAGAGCAGTGCGATGACTTCTGTGCAAAAATGTGTAATTTCGTGCAATTACAATCTCCAAGCTAATAAGCCAATCAAAACGCAGAAATTTCTAACAACGATGGAGGCATGAATTGTCACGCTGTGTTTTTTCACCGTCTTTTTTTTAATAATTTTCTCAGTATATGATTAACATGTAATCGAACCTTTTACTCGTTCAATATGGAATTAATTTGCACTTGTGTGTTTTAAAAACCTAAAATTGCGTTCGACCTAACGGGCTCACGTAATTTTTATACTATCTTAAACACACTCATGCAAATTTATTCCGTATTAAACTTGTAAAGGTTCGATTACATAAACGTATTCCCAGGATAGCTACTACCTGATAAGCTGTCAAACCTCACTAAGAAGTTATTTTAAATCTTTAGTTAAAAACCATCAAATTAATTTATCATAAGGGAATGTAATAATAGCAAGTGAATAATTAATTTGACAAAAATGACGACACTTTTGAGTTTAAAAACTGACATGTTTCAACAGTTACAACTGCCATCATCAGAGTCATACAAGATCCACTTAGTCCTGTATCACTCTGATGATGACAGTTGTAATTGCTGAAACATGTCATTTTTAAACTCAAAAGTGTCGTTATATTTGTCAAATTAATTTACTCTGTATTGTAAGAATACAAGGAACTACATCCTAACCACATCCGTCTGTCTGTATGACCAAATAAGTGTTCGTAGAACTTCATAATCTGTTCACAACGGAAATATAATTCATTACAATTGCATTACACTTTTTAAAAGTCGCGTACATTACAAACAGGTAACAAATAGTCTACCAACCACTCATTATCCATCTGTGTTATGAGATATGCTGCTACATCATCATTTTTCTTCACAAGAGCCAGCTCCACGGGTAATCTTGGACCTTCTTCACCCAGTTTCTTCGTCTTAAGGTACAACAGTCCGTGGCAATGACTCACGAGAGTCCTCGACACATGCAAAAAGTTCCTCTCAGCAGCCAAATGAAGCATAGTTGGACGTCTAGGGTCAACATCTCTGTCTACTCTTACATCTTCGTACGTGGATGAATCTTTATCCAGCAAAATTTTTGTGAAGCGATTAATCTGTAAGGATCAAGAAACAAAGTGTTTCATTTTTGAAGTCTTTCGTAAAACAATTTTCAAGACCGCATACCTTTTTAATCAGTTTTTATCCATACTAATTTAATAAAACCCAAAAAGTACAATAATCACTCTCTAAGATCCACTTTTAATTCTTAAAAACGCCACAAATTCGGTATTAGGTATCGCTAACTAGTCTAGTACTCCCAGCCAGACCACGTGGACCATTCAGGCTCTTAAAATATTTGAGGGGAGCAATAAATATCATAAATGGAATGCTGCGTTAGTGTTTCTGCAGAAACAGCTTTATAAATTGATAACTTAATTATACACGGTAGTGAAAAAGAATTTTAGAACTGATATTTCGGACTGTAGTCCTTCATCGGACTGAATATGTGGGAGATAAATAGTGATGCAAAGCAAGATAACGCAACGAGATAGGTATGTAACTAAAAACAAGTGGAAATACAAGGACAGAAATTTGTGAGAAAAAAAAATGTTAAAAAGGTCAGGAACTTGACAAAATATTAATTAAACGTGAAACGTTTATTTATCCCGTGGGGATTAAGAGTACCAAAAGCGTGAATGAGTCGCATTTCTTTAGTTTTGCGACAATCGTTGCAGCCGTTGTTGACAGATAGACCGAATGCAACAAAATTAGAAATGGAGTGATTTGAAGAATCTAATGCCGAGAGAAAGCTAGCGCTTTAGAGAGATCGTTCTTACGTAGGTCATAAAGGTGATCTCTGATGCGGTCACCTAAACGACGCCGCCAGTTTCTATAACATATAACTGGTTACAATGAGAGCACTGAATGCAATAAATAATTTAAATATTGTGCAATTGAAATAATTGGTGATGTTCACATCATTTCAATTGCACAAGTTACCAATTTATAAAACATATTTGAGGGGAATTCGAAGTTGCTATCTTTGATGTGACTGACATTGCAAATGGTTAGACCATTTGATAAGGATAAGTCGGTGGGCCAAGTCTCTCGATCTCTTATACCAGAACTCATACGAAACCACAAGCATCTTTCACAAGTAGATTAATGATCCCTATTTTGTGAATTCTGTCCGTTCTAGGAAGAGCATTGATAGTATTTGAGACTCTCGACTATCGTCTTTCCACACGCTTGACGTAAAGCGGATTTGAGCATGTCCACATGGAAATGCGCTATATAAATTAAAAAAAAAATGTTATTTTAAAAATATTTGAAATTCATAACTGGGTGAATTTTTTTTTGGTTTTTTCCCCACCCTACCCCTCCCATCACTTTTCTAATGGTGGATCCCTAAGTTCCGTGATATAGAGAATCCAGAGAAGATTGCCATCCACCGTTATCTTTAATATATTACTAATTAGTGCCATCCATCCTTTAAAAACCTCAACCTTCACGGAACGCAAAGTAGAATAGCATTTTTAATAACATTTTTAATAACCCTTTTTAAAACATTAATATTTTATGAACAGAAGTCATGTCATTATGTTCCTTTCAGTGTTAGCTTTTAAGAAGTTGAATGAAACACCATATGTTGTTTATATAACATTCAGTTACAAAACCATGGTCTTTGCACGACTTCCTTTACTTGCGGACGTTCTCCTCTTTGCATCTGGTTTACACAATCCCAAGCCCGAAACGACACCTAGAGATGAAAATTGATAATGCGTTAGTTTATCCAGATTTTCTGCTGACGGTTACCTACACTGACACTTAAACTCGGAGAGTAGTATACCAATTGTTTAGAAAAAGAATGACGTGTATTAATTAAATAGGCTTTAAAAAACATTTAGCTAATGATGTTCAATGCCATGGTACAAATTTTATTTTCAGTCGTTTATATAAGGTTGAAAGCAATTAAAACTATTTACACTGTTTGTTAGCTCTGTGCGTCTCTGGCTTCGAAAGCCTTGCACGTACGCAGCTTTTCCTGCGGGAGGTGCACTTTAAGCTTGAGCGGGCCTGAGGTTATCAGTCCTTAAAATATGATATCTAAACAACTCTGATATCTGATATGTGTAACAACAATATATAATCCGGCATTGTGAGATTTTCTTTATAAGTTCTATTGCTTTCTTAACGCAAGTGATGATTTGATTCCGCTGATTTATTTATATATTTTTAAAAACAACAATATGGATAAGAAAACATGAAAAAGTCGAAAAATATCTACTATATAATCTGTAGTCCCGACCTGAACGGCTGTCTTCCACTTTCTTATCTTATCGTATCTGATCTGACTGAGCGGACCTTTTTATCAGGTGGGGGGTGCATGTGCACCCAATGCACCCCCCCTGCATATGCGCCTGCTATGTAACTCAGCCCTAACCGTCACATTTGGGGCATTGCTCCTACTAACTAATCTATTGAGGAGCCATAGCTCATAAGCTGTTAGGAGCAAGTCCACTGCAGTTAGTCCATCAATGCCATTCTAAGGTGTGCATTGATTACTGTGATTGAGTTTGTAGTGATATTTGTAACAATCGTTCACAGTCTATTCAAAATAACAGGAAGCATATGTGCTAAAAATAGAAAAAAGGTTTATATTGTATTGTTTCTTTAAAAATAAAAAGCATTTTTGCATTTTTATACCATTACTTTAGTAAATTAAAATACTAAAACAACAATCCCCCTCAGGGTCAGTGCCTAGCATTAGCATTCGACGCTTCATATCCACCACTACTCACTTCCCCTTTGGGGATAGGTGTTAATTAGATATATGTCTTTTAAAGTATTTATGATATTCTAAATTATAGTGATTTTATATTTAAGAGATATGACATTAATAAAACTTTTTGAGATGCTGACGAGTGCACAGTAGTTTGTAAAATATCATTTTTAAAAGTTGATTAATTACCTACCAGCTCAGGGAGCTTTATTATCTGTGGTTTCATTACTAATAACAATTTATACTGCAGGTACTTTGATGCCCTTGCCAAACAACAACCTCCACCTGTGAAGGACAGACTGGAACAACCTCTTGGAGAGCCTCTGGAAAAACCATTGACTCAGGGACTTCTAGCAGTTTTACATAAACAGGTTGATTAAATGATCAGGAATTCCAAAATTTTAAGTATTGAGATTTAGAATACATTTAATTACTAGATGTATAATATTCATTTGATTTGATAAAGTACAGATATTTAATGGTTAGTTACTGGATGTGAGTGGTTTGTTTACAAAATAATACACCTATGCACTGGTGATATGATGAATGAGAAATTTGGTTAATGCACAATACGAAGCAAATTAGAGCAAAGCAGAGTGCATTAAGAACAATTTCAAGTTCATTATATTGCCAGCAAGTGGGTGTATTAATTTTGTAAACAATTGCAAACTACGAACTGAAAGTTACTATAATAACCTTTAAATTTAATATGCAATCTGAGAACTTTCACTGCATTGCAAGGCAAGATACATGACTTAATTAATATAAAGAACTTGAATCAAGAGTTTGAACAAACAGAACTCTTTTTAAAAGTTTAATAAGTGCATAATTATCACAAAAAGCTGTTCATGAAGTAAGATTAAAAAATAGAACTTTTAAAAAATAATGCTTGGAAGATTATTTTTGGGAAAGTAGCCAAGCATTCACTGAAAATTGTCAAGCTGAAATTAAATCGTAGAAGAAATGTAGCAAATACCTAGTTTTATAGAATTATCAGCATGCATGCCCTTTGGGAAGTTCAATGTTTTAATAAAACATTTATTTAGAAGAACTCAACTAGTATTTGAAATGTTTTTGCACGTGGTCATTCCTGATTTAGTACCGACCAAAAATCGCTGTCTTGAAGTGATCTTGTCAAAAAGGTCATGAATCTGCATATTTTGCTCCCAAGTGTTTGCCACTATAAACCAAACCAATTTCAACGATTGTAAATCCAATATTCAGTAAATCTGACAAAGGTTTGAATTCCATTAGTTTTTAAAAATTATTAAACAAAAAAAACTGATGAAACATGTTGCAAACTGCTTCACAAGAAACCCAAACTTCAGCCTTGTCTAAAATGTGGGAAAATTGCTGGATGTGCACCATTAAAACCTGCCAAATTCGATAACTTGAGTGACTGTATACTCTTATAATGACAACTTTTGCTGGAGTAAAACTGTGCAAGAAATTAAGTACTCATCAATTCCCAAAGTTTGATTTTCTTTGTTTTTGTTTTTTAGTTAGGTTCTAAACCAATAGTTGAGTTATCATCACTGGAAGAAAAATGGAAACACCTTTGTCTGCCAAAGAATATGTTGGATGATCTTTTAAGGTTAGATCCAAACACCACTATGTTAAACAGTCAGTGAGATATGTTATTATAATATCAGTATAGCTTGTATCTTTTATATTACAACATTTTTTTTGTAATGGTGTCTTGAGTAGGGTCTTAGCCATTGAAGACCTGTAATGGAATAATACATATGGTATGATGATGATATATTTATTAAATGATTATATATTGAATAATTGTAATGAAATGATGACATAGACAACCCTCCAAGTTAAATTTTTTCTTTAGAGGCTAATTGGTGACCAACTCTTTAGGTTTAGTTGCCAAAGGATTTTTTTAGGTGTCAAAATTTATTATTAACATTTTTGAACTTAATCATTAATAAAATTGGTTAATAATTAGTTTAAGCTGAAGAATGTGATTGTTCAGCCAAGGTTAAGAGAAGTGTCACGTGCTAGGCAACTGACTTATGCGTGGTGGAGCGGAACAATATTTTAGAAGAAATCCTATCAAATTAGGCATCCATTTGAATAAATATGGATGACATTTTCTCATCTTTTTCCTCTGGGATATCAGCAGAGAAGACCATATCATTTCAGTAAAATTCAGACAACTGTTTATCATTTCGCTTTCTTCAAGTGTCAATTATCTGTGGTTGCCAACTTGGCAACTGTATTCTGAATCAATTAGTTCTCCAGTATGAAAATTTTAGTAACCATGGTGCCTAAAGTGGTCGCAGCTTGGAGGGTTGATGGATTTTATGCTGTTGATGATGACAATAACTGATATTAATTAGTGAAATAAATAGTTAAACTATATTTATTTGTTTAATTTATTAACAGCTTTATTTTCCAACTTTAAACAGGTTGTTGCTGATGATTTAGTAAAAATTATGATGACGATAGATAATTATTTAATAATAAATAAATATTTTTTATCGTGATTGTAAAATTAATCTATCATATTATGAAAATTTGTGTTTGGCCCTTTTTCTCTTTGTGACAAGTTGCTTTTAAGCACAGCATATGAATCAACTACTGAATATTTATTTAATTAAAAATAATTCTGGAAGTTAATTGATTGATTTTTTCAATCTTTTGTGTCAGATGGCAGACATGTTCACTAGTCTTTTAGCAATTTTTTATATATTAATTATTATTATTATATTAAGTATTTATTGTGCACAACAACTCTTGCAATTAATCATTTGGCAGTTAGTTTCATTGACAGATGTTCACTTGCATTTGGTAATGTTGTGGACTAAAGTTTGATGTAAAATGGTATAATTAAAACTTAATCTCTCAATATTTTTTTATTCATCAGACTTGGTAGTTTTGCTGAGGAAATCAAATGGCTACACTTCTTTTCGCTAGCATGTAGTGCCATCAGCAAGGTATAAAATAATATGTTAACTATATAACTATGAAATGGAGATTTCATTGGATTACCACTGAGATATTCCATTCAAAAAATATCAGGTTTTATTTCATTGTAAGTTTTGTTTTGCAGAATCTTACCTTTGCCATGAAAACCGTATGTGAAATCCTCACCACAGACCTTGAAGGTGGTCCAGCTCGGATACCATTCACACTCTTTAAGGAACTCTACACCTATCTTGCAATATTGGATGGGGAGATTTCACAAGAGCACGTGGATACAGTTATTGAACACCTTAACTATGATGTGTGAGTATCGGATTATGTTTGGCACTGGAATATAAGTGCCAGAACTTTTCCAAGGGCTCCAGGCCACTGACAAAAATTTTGTACTCCTAAGTGGTAACTGTTTCTAAATGGCTAGTATTTACATTTTTATTAACTTGATAAAATAGTTTGTTATACCGAAATGATATTCATTGAGTAAAGAAGAGATTTGGTTGTTGTTAAAGGTAGATTTTCATATTAGGTACTTTAAAGGGTCTTTTATAAATTAGATATTTTGTTGTTTTTAGGTTAGTACTTATTTGGTCATGTCAAGTTGCTTGTTCAGCTAAATATTTGGTAGTGTGAAAAGATCAACAACATGTTATACATATTTAGACTTGAATATAATAAAAAGAATTATAAAATTTAATATAAAAACTAACGCTTGCCTGTTAATGTCGTCGTAATCATTATGATAATGAAACGTAGCTTTTTATTGTTAGTTTTTATATTAAATTGTTTACCAAAAGCAGTTAGAATTATAAAAGTTACAGAAATTCCTTCCAACCTTGCAGTGAATGTCTTAAATTTTCCATTTCCCTGTCCTGGCCTTGGAAACTTAGATTGGTTGAATGAGTTTCTAAATACTTCCAGCCTTTATAGTGAAGTTTATGTTGATGAAAAGCTGCAGGGAAAGACTAGAGAAATTTGAATTGTAATTAATGGATCTGGAGTTAATATTCAACAGAGAGATGCCAATCCTGCATCCACTAACCAAAGTTATATGTACAGTACACCTTCCATCTGTTAGGATCCTTGTTTGGCATCAGTCCTCAAACTTTTCCCCTTCCAAAATTGAATCACAGCACCTTGTCATTTTTTTCTAGCAACTGACAAATATTTTTTTTAAAATAAAGATTAACGCTGAAATACGACGTTTCGACATCATCCGATGTCATTATCAAGTAAATTTTTAATTCCAAGAGTGTATAATAATTATATATACAATACAAGAGTATGTAAATTACAGAAAATAAGAATACAATGCGGCTAAGCAGACAAAAGGTTAAGAATTTAAAATAAACAAAACAAAAATTTGTCAAAACTGACAAATATCTGATTTTATTCCCCCTGAGGACAATTTATTGCTAGCAACATTGCATTTTTAGTGTATTTTTTGATTGATAGATAGATCTCTATAACCATGGTGTTCTTTGATTTGTCTGTTTCGCTGTACGTACTCCCCCTAAATTCCATTTACTAAATAGTCAAAGTCACTTTTCACTATTCAATATTGGCTTAAATTGTTCCAAAGTAGATTTTGGAATGATATCATTTAATATGTTTTCATTTCAGAGAAAAGCAAGATGGAATGGTGTCTCCACGAAACTTTATGAACACTTCATGCCCTCCACTTGCCCCAATGTCCGAATGAATGATTTCCCAAACTGGTGCCATCATTAAACAGTGCTGTTTAAGCTTGTGAAAAGTTTTGTAAATAGTTTATCATATTTTCATTGAACCTGAACATAATTATATTGAATAAAATAGATTGGAATATTATGAAAACATGAGTGAACTGGAAAGATGAGCAGTATCATAGTTTGAATACGATTGAGTGAATGCACCTTCCTTGGTATGGCAGTATCATTTTGATGACAATTTTGGAACAAGCAAGGTTTAATTCAAACTTAGCTGATCATGTTCATCCTAATAAAAGTGCCAAAAGTTGAATTTTTGATTTTGCTCTTGACTAACAAATTGATGAAACCTGACTGTGTTGGATCTTTTACAGACCTAGTTTGAAGAGCATTAATTATTTTTTTTAATTAGAAGAAGACTGTATAATGTTTGATATAAATACATGCTGCAAAAGGAGCGTATAAAAATAAAACTGATTTTAAAATACATAAAATTATGCAACCTTTGTTCATTGTTCAAAATCTGCAGGTGTGATTGGTCAAAATAGATCACATTATTTTCCATTACGTGTGGACAGCATTACAACCGTGCTCAAATTTCAATAACACATAATTTTTACGACTGCAAGATTTACTGAAGTACAAAAAGACAAAGTTTCATAAAATTATATAAACTAGAAAACACTCACAGCGCGCAGACCTCCGCCAAGCATATTGTGACTCCCACGCAACAATGTAGTCCTATATTTATTTTATACACACATTCTGTTGTGGAATGATATATCAATCTACCACATTGATGTCAGAATTCTGATTGTTCTAAGTTGTGTGACTGAACGTGACAATTCGGTTTTGTGGAAAACGAAATACATGTTAAGGCTATAGCGCCAGCGTGGCAACGGCTGGAGGGGAACTCCGAGTTTATGTTTCACGCTGAGGAGAAAATAAGGATTTTCATTCTCGCAAACGTAATGTTTAGCGTTTTAAGTATACATCGTTATATCAGACACAACAAACTATGTTTTCATCTAACAGACCTTCCAACCCCCAATATAACCGCCAAACCTTGAGTTTTCAAACTTTTCCAGGAAAAATATTGAGATTTGGATCCCAAACCTTGACATAAGGAAATGTTTAAGAAATGAAGAAACTAAAGGATGCGACGCGACACACGAGGAGCATTTCACGGAACATTAGAACAAAGTAAGGCAAGCCGTGCCCAAACTCTCTCGGCCAGTGAGAAAAGTACTTTATTGGCCCCACTGCTTGGGTAGGATTTTTTTTGCAGGCAACTCTATGCACGAATTTTTTTTAAAATACCAAATATTTGTCCGTTATTTACAAATTAAAAACAACTATTGTTGTACTTCGTACGTTGAACACGTTTACATTATTTAATTAATTCTTTTTTTTCACTATACACTTTTTAACAGTATGTTTCGTCAGATGTTTACAAATGCTGGCGTCAAAAAGCTTTAAAATAGCCAGTATGCATCCCTTGAAATTCACTTTGTAAAATAATGTATTTTATCATTCATTTTCTATTGTTTTCGTTTGCTTGATTTAATAGTGCTTTTTACTGCTAATTATTGATAACTTTTGAACACTTTATAAAATGTTTTCTATATTAAACTTTTCCTTATGCATGAATTTTTTTCCTTTACCTTCTTCTTTGCACGAATTTTTTTTTTCTATCATTTTTGCTTGCATGAATTTTTTTTTGGTTTTTTGGGGGGGGGGGGGGGGGGGGGGGGGGGGGGGGGGGGGGGGGGGGGGGGGGGGGGGGGGGGGGGGGGGGGGGGG
>JANCMA020377429.1:0-11384 GCA_024336925.2 Zoanthus solanderi
CTTTTCTCTACTAGTAGGCTATCACAAATAGACCTTTAGTAGAGTAGCCAATCAGAATGCAGGATGCGTGTTAGACCGTTAGTAGGTTTATACTAAATATAGATATACTAGTAAATAATATACATTAATATATCTCAGAAATATCCCATAATACTACACAAGCAGTAAATTACACTTATGTTATTGTTGATTAGAATTAATGAAAACAAAATATTTGAGTTTTTTTTGCAACCCAAAAATATCCCAGCATTTTTTATAGTGCTAAAAAATTCCTTTTTGCCAAAAATTTCAAACCTACAAAAATCCTTTGGACCCCCCATCATTAAAATATGTGAGTAGGGTCTCTGGGCATAACTGTAATTAAGTATTATTAATTTTTTTTATGACAAACCTGTTTTTATCTTTACATGTAAAAGTACATATTCTTTTCAATGAATGATATTGATAATACTGCATAATATAAGTAGAATATTTTAACTTTCTATCTTTATAGTTGTTTTTTTAGGTTGAATATTTTCCATTCCTTACTAGATTGAAACTGGATATTCCCTATTCTCTCTCAGGAAATATGAAATATTCCATTTTTCATATTTTCTGAATGAAATATACTGTATTCCTTAGCTTTTTGAAGTCAATATTCAATATTCTGTTTCTACCCCACCTGAATGCTTAACTAGCCAGTCAACAATGACTCACATGACTATATTAGTATTCCACTGACTTTGTTTCCCTTCAACTCAAAACTTCAGTCACCAGACCTTCTCAGGACTATTTTAACCCAGGTAATCACTCAACACAATATAATAATGATAAAATTGCCAACCACTTCAGAAGCGGATCTAGGGGAGGGGACTGTGTCCCCCCCCCCCTTTTGGGAAAAATCGTGATCTATTTTTTAAAATAAACCTTTACTAGACACCAGAATCTGAATGGTGCCCACCCTTCGAAAGGCAAATCTGTAAGGTCCCCTCCCCCCCTTTCAAAATTTCTGGATCTGCCCCTGGCTTGCATGTCATTCGGATTTTATTTTCAACAGTCACTGTAGACTGGATTTACCAGAATTATTTTTCTTTCCATTTAGATGGTTTTGGAACGGGATTTGTCGTGTATTCCCAATGCGGCTACATAAAAATAAAAAGGCAAGTAACTTCGTTCGCCAGCAGATAACGGGCAAAATCTCTAATTTCAACGCATCGTATGGCAGCCATCTTCATACACCTAACTTTAAAGACCTTTGACATTTACCTCATCTGTAAATAGGTCATTGTCGAGTTTGTAGTTGCCGCTAGCAACAATGATAACGTATTCAATTTGTACAGTCTTAGCCTCAGTATGAGTTAAATGTTCCTAAATGCCAATGCAGTTTTACAGTTTTTACACTACTTACAATGGTCTCGGTATTGTTGGTGGTGTGACTTCTCGCTCTCTCTCGCAATTGTTTTTTATTTTTTTTAAAACAACAAAACGAGGCTTAGACTGAATAAAATGAATCCCCGGTCATTTACATCAGCATCAACGGAGAATTTAAAACAGGTCTATTTGAAAATTATAGTTTAAGTTTTTAAAACTGATTTTGACTTTCGCCATATGATCTGGATTGGCCAAATTCCTCTGCGCAATCATTATCCGGTATCTCGCAATTTCTACCATCATCTTTTTAATTCCTTTTTTTTATATATTTGAGTACTTTTATATACAGAAGATAGTTAATTTAATTTAATAAGCTACCCTCGTTCACTGTAAAAAATCCGTGCCTGAAATTGGTCAAAATCGAACACTTGATTTCGGTTTATCTGTCACTAACCGGCAAGACCGTGCGGTCTTTGTTTCTTGGTTTAACCATGTCCGAGTCTTCAATAAATGCAAATCACTAACATATGAATCAAATTATTTTTATTAAGTTTTACTCCAACGAAAGTTGTCATTTATCAGAGTATACACTCAAGTTATTTAATTTGGCGGGCTTTTTGGCACTGGTTTTGAAGTTTGATTTTCTTGTGAAGCAGTTTACAACATTTTTGATCAGTTTTTCTGTTGGATTTTTTAAAATGGAATTCAAACCTGTGCCAGATTTACTAAAAACCGAATTTACAATTACTGAAATTGGTTTGTTTTATGGTGGCGAACACTTGGAAGCGAAAATATGCAGATTTTGACTTTTTTGACAAAATGGCGAAGTTCACTTAATCGGGCGATGACATGTGAAAACACTTCCCAAAGTAAATGCTGATATATTGTAAAACAAGGTATTTCTTTACATTTCTTTTATGATTTAATTTCAGCTTTTGACAAATTTCAGTGAATGCTTCGCTACTTACTCCTGAAAATTATCTTTTTCGCATTAATTTTTAAAAGATTAAGTTCTATTTTTCAATCTTTCTACAGGTAGAGCCTTTGTGATTTCTATTTTATTCTATTTTAACTTAATATGCCATTTTAATTACGGACTTGCCAGATTTACTGAATACAGGATTTGCAATCATTGAAATTGGTTTGTTTTATGGTGGCGAACATTTTCAAGCGAAAATTTGCAGATTACTGACTTGTTTTGATAAGATCACTTCAAGATGGCGATTCAGTTTTACTTAATCGGGAATGGCGACGTGTGAAAACACTTAAAATACTGGTTGTGTTCTTCTAATATTTTATTAAAACATTGAACATCCTTCCCAAAGGACAAACTGATAAATTCTAAAACAAGGTATTGTCTACATTTCTTTTACGATTTAATTTCAGCTTTTGACAACTTTCAGTGAATGCTTCGCTACTTGCTTTTGAAAATTATCTTCTTCACGTTAATTTTTAAAAGTTCTATCTTTTTAAAATCTTTCTTCATGTACAACTTTTTTGATTTCTATTTTATTCTATTTTAACTTAATATGCCATTTTAATTATATACTTGCCAGATTTACTGAATACCGGATTTACAATTACTGAAATTGGTTTGTTTTATGGTGGTAAAAACTTGGAAGCGAAAATATGCAGACTCCAGACTATTTTGGACAACATGGCCATGTTTTTCGAGGAAGACGACGTGTGAAAACACTTCAAATACTAGTTAAGTTCTTCTAATCTCCAGTAAAACATTGAACGTATTTCCCAAAGGACTGATAATTTTTAAAAGTTTTATTTTTTAATCTTTCAAAATGTACAGCTTTTTGTATTCTGTTTGAACTCCCTTTTAGTTATATACTTGTTTAATTTAAAGATTCTTGTTTGTTCACACTTATGGTTCAAGTTTGTTAATTAATATACCGCGCCTTTCAATGCAATGAATTCAGATTGCATATTAAAAGGGTTAGTTACTTTCAGTTCGTAGTTTGTTTACGAATACACCAGTTTGCTGGCGATATGTACTTGAAATTGTTGTTAATGCACTCTGCTTCGCACAGAGCATTATTCAAATTTCGCGTTCATTATATCGCCAGCGCGTAGGTGTATTTGTAAACAAAACACTCATACCAGTTACTGACCCTTATAATAATAATAATAATAATAATAATGATAATGATAATGATAATAATAATAATAAATATTTAATGATAACTCTCCTAAAGGGGATTTTCAGTATCATATTAACTCCCCCCCCCCTCTTTCTCCCAGTTAAGAATCCCAACTGGTAGGAGGCAAACCAGTTGGCTACTTACAAAGCGTAGTAAATTTGCCCCTAGTATCACCGAGGACAAATCCATTCAGTAGTCCGAGTCGGAGATTTGAACCCGGGTCTTCCGCATTCAAATCCCCAGCTCTGACCACTGAGCCACGCTGCCTCACCCTTAAATAACATACAATAAATAATTTGCGAGTGTCTGAGAAAACCAGGCAAAAACTAAAATTCTCAAAAGATGGGGGTCGGCAGACCTCAACCAAATTCCTAGCACTGATTACCTTCAACCGACTATTAACCATGGTAAAATTGATTCTTGTGTTGTTTTCTTCTGAAATAGACTACCCGCTGATAAGTGAAAATTAGTCGATTTATGGTCCACTTTAATGGTTTTCACCTTACAGGACATTTATCAAATAAATATGAATTCTAACTCGAGCAATTTAATAATAATTCCTTCCTTGTTGGTCACAACAGTGCAAACTTCATGCAGTATCAAAATATGGTATAAATACACGTTTTCACGAACCCTTCAGTTTCTCTTGGGGTCCTGGAAGTTACATCCATATCTCTTACTACCTACAACTAACATTTGATAGGAGTTTAAGTTAAAGCAATCCTAAATTTGGGAGATCAAGTTCCAAAGTTTTTATGGTCCGTTTTTGTAGTGCACTTGTCAAAATTCATTATCTTTGGCAAATCTTGCACAGCTTTTTAACTACATATGTTTAATTTCTCCTCGAACAGGACCCTTTGGAATAAGACATTTATTTACCTTACCTTAATGCTTCCTAATTCCTGCAAAGTTTCCCGCCGCATGCATAGCTTTGCCGTATCAAATATTGTTATACGGCCATCGTTTGAGGTTTATAATGACCAACGAACCGGTTATTTACTTTCGAGCAGAAAATAAACCTAATTTTGAGGAAAAACGCTTTATTAGTTCGTAAAATGATTTCGAGGCCCAGTGTGCTTCTTAGACAAAATTCACACTTTGATTTTGAGATCTTAAGCCCACGTTAGCACTATCGAGATTATAAACAATGCTCACCGCATTTTTGGCTTCATTTCAAAATCAAAGAGGCCCTTTTACAAGAAAAAGGCAAAGCGGCCAACACTAAACCAACAAAGAAGCCAATTTAACATTCAATTATCATTGAAACTGAAATTAACTTTCTCTTACAAACTTTAGTTACATATGCAAACGGAATTGTAAAACACACTGAATGACGGTTAGTTCATTACTTTGAAAATATAGCGTATTTGCATATCGAGTAAACAATGTAGAACGGCAGTGTAGCAGGCACAAGCAGTTAGAAAAATCTCTGCCTTCCAACCACAAGGTCACAGGTTCAGATTTGAACATTTGTTTGATCCACCAAAGCTTACTCAGCTTTTCATTCATGATTTCAGGCGACAGTATTCTTCATAGAAAATAGACAAGTTTGAAGAAACCCAGAATGCACCACCATGGTAGTATATGGGCCAGTCTTCGTGCGTTTAATAATAACTTACAGTCGGTTACGTGGCAAATTTAGGAACGTTTAAGGCCAGTTAATTGTCGCAGAAATAATAGGATGTACAGCTATAAATTATAGTATTTCCCTAAAAATAATTTTTCTTGTAAAAGGTAGTTGAAATACTCATGAAGTTAATAACAAACGCGACTAGAAAACTCACGATCATCAGATAAACCTTTTGCGACCAGTGGTAATCAGAGATCACCATCAACATCTTCCCTATATCTTTTATATTTTCACATCGGTATTCAAACAAAGCTATCTTGACCGTTTTCTTTGTCTTGTAAATGCCATAACTTCTGAATGAAAGTTCCGTATTTCATTCAACTTCTGCAAGCGGGTTTCGTGCTCAGCTTCAGCCTGGGGAGAATAAAGTCAAAACACTTGTATCACAAATGAAAAATTCGTATTTGAACGAGACAATAAAATTATTGATTTTACCTAGTTTGAAATAAAAATCTATATTTCTTTTCTTCCTTTTTCTTTCT
The DNA here is from genome assembly GCA_024336925.2 of Zoanthus solanderi. Taxonomy (NCBI): domain Eukaryota; kingdom Metazoa; phylum Cnidaria; class Anthozoa; order Zoantharia; family Zoanthidae; genus Zoanthus; species Zoanthus solanderi. Next base: position 5,616 of record JANCMA020377429.1, read on the forward strand.
GAACTATGTAACTTTAAATCGGAAAACTGCCAAACCAACGCACACTCTTTCTTGACAGCTTTGTTTAGAACAAAGTTTAAATCTAGAACATAAACAAGCGAAGGGAAAACCTCAAGAATCAATCATTCTATTTCAAAAACAAAGTTGATTTTGTTATGCAAAACGCATTGTTTTGTGGATCGATAATGCTACTCATTTACTTGCTTAGTGCAAGGAAGGCAATAAGCAATCCTCCCCAGTTGGGCCAAATCTTTACGTTTTGTCTATTAAAAACTACTTATTTTTTATAACAGAACAAGTTGCTTATATTTATAGTTTTTAGGAAATGACAAGCGTTTGGAATATGCTATAACTTTTTAAATAATATTGATTTCAGATAATACTTTTTTTGTTCTTTGCAACAAGAATGATTTACTTGAACTAAGAAAATAGTGCAACTCCGCTTCAGATAAAAGAATTTGTTATAACTTGTTTTTTGTATGCATTCGACGTTTGTCTTCAATGGATATGTTTGCCGAATGGCAGCATGTCAAAGCCCCTACATGTTTGCACAACTTACAGCCATTGCCCTCTTTACCGGCATTTGTTGCTGAATTCATATTATCGAGAATACATGTTACCTTGGTGCCCTTTGACAGTTGAAAATGGTCGCCAAAAATGTAAACGCCAAAGTGCCGAGCAGCCAAAATGTGAAAGCTCGAGGCCTGGGATTAACTTTTAAGGCAAACACAAACAAACAGCCAACACTGTGCAAAACGTCATTTAAAACCAGACTTTTCACGAAGGGTTTGCAAGAGGCAAATGAATTAAGCGAGCTAGGGAAAACAGAAAGCAGCCCTTTCAATAAATTTAAAAGTAGGAGACCATGAATGGAGAAGTAGCCAGGCAGTCCAGTAGAATTCGGAAGATTCTCCACATAATAACATTTTGCAAGGCATGAAAGTAGCCGACCACGGTTCGAGATTTTTTCCCAAGTAGCCGACAGCTTTCGTCTGCTGTCGACGCTTATTGAAAGGGCTGAAAGTGGTTTGTATAACAACCAGTTTTATTTGTGAGCAGAATAAGTTTAACCCTAAAATATTCATGTGGACAAAGTATCTAACATAAAGAATATAAAAGGGGAATATGTCTCTGCTATTAGTTTTATATTACTTTGTTGTCAGAGGTAGCTATAATTTTTATGGATAATTAATTGCATTTCTGGTTCCAGTTGTTCAAAATCAGATTAGCACTATATCCCAGGGTTAAATTTTTAACCCATAGTCTTGTTTCCATCCATACTAAAGGACGATTTGAGCTGTAATTGGTGGATTATCAAGTTTTTTCTTTCCAAAATCTGTATGAACAGTATTTTGTGAGAACCATAAACCTTTTCTTAGAGAAGAAATTGTTGCTATAAATTTTAGATCTGCTTAACCCAAGGTTAAAGTTGAACAACCAGCCCTGGTTTTTACTATCAATAACAGTAACACAAACAGTGAGCAAAGTTAAAACTTCAGTTATCAGTAGTATTTCAGATAAAAAAAGTGATTCAAAATTATAATATACACTACTACCCACAAATTCAAAATAATGTATAATTTATTATTAGTTATGACCTAGTCTTTCCCTGTATAAAAAATTTTATAGCTAATCACAATATTTGTTTATTTACATAATAAAAACTTTAAAAGATCATAAACATACAAAATCAATATGTAAAATGAATTCAAATTTTCATGAAACATCTTTAGTTTTCAGTCCCAACATAAATAAATTTATGAACCTATGTATTTGAAAATAAAAACATGACTTGTTTAAAATACATCAAGTTCCAGTTTGTCAAGCCCAAATCAGCTATTTCATCTGTATCTATTCAGTTGGATTATTTTTGTTTTACTGTTTGATATATGAAATAAACCAATATTAAATGACAAAATTGTTTTTGATATTTAAAGAGTTATCCAGTGACTAGTACAGCTTGTAGTTGAACTTCATCACGTAGTATTGGTTGTCTACAATAAGAAAAAAAAGTGTAACTTTAAGACTAAAGAAAATACTTTTTCCATTTAGTCAAATTACTCTATAGAGTTTCCAGTGGCAGGTACGAGGTGATTATGGCAGGCATGAAAACAAATTTTCAATATGAAGGAAAATGCTATTCCCAATTTAAGCACTAAGGATGCAACTAAATTTGGGATAACACTTTTCAAAGGTACAGGGGGGCAAAAAAACGTCAGTGGTGAGCGAGGTCGGGAGACCCATGAGCGAAGTAGGTGTCCTGCAAGAAATTTGATTTGCCTCAATTTGTCACTTTAAAGATTCATGCGTGAAGAAGCTGCCTAACAGTAAAATTGTTGACAAACTTGACACTGAGATACCCTTTCTGGGTGAAAATGGGCCAAATACAGAATATTGGAAAGCCAATATTCATGTCAATAGTAGCCCCACATCTTTTATTTTAAGCTAGACGCAGGTGCATCAGTAACTGTAACCAGTGACAAAGAACACTGGCTACAAAAGCAAAACCTTGAAAAACCACGTCAGTTTTTACAAGGCCCAGGTGGCACAAATTGACATGAATATTGGCTTTCCAATAAGTGCGAGTTCTCAAAGGCTTCTGTGAAGTTCCTAGGTCACATCATTGATGGAACAGGCCTATACACCCTGATTCAGAGAAGACAGACGCAGTAAGGAAGTTCCCAAAACCAGAGAAGATGAACGACCTTCAGCAATTCATGGGATTTGTGAACCAGCTAGGCAAGTTCATCCCAAACCTCGCTTCCCATAATGAACCCCTACGACAACTCCTGAAGAAGAAGAATATGTTGCACTGGAGTCAAACACAAGAACAGTCTTTCCAAAAAAGCATTAGGAGGAGCTAACAGCACCAAGAAGCCTTGCACACTATGATCCCAAACGAGTCACTATTTCGTTCCACTTTCAAAAAATTTCTATATATCGTGTCGTTAAAATTTATATCAGTAAAATAAAAATTCAATTATCTATTTGCCCAACGGGATCAGACGCTGGAAGAAAACGAAAATAAACCTTCAGCGCCTCGAAGCGATTGATGGCGTAATCTTTTCGCCAGCAAATACTAAACAAAACAAAATTAAAAAAAAAAAAACATTTCCACAAACTTTAACTCAAAAACATTGCGCCAGGGAAATAAATTCAGAATTATTTACTCCGCTGAAACAAACCGAAACGGTTATTGTTATTCATACGCAATTATTTTATATCGACTTTGCTTACCTGAATAAAATTAATATCAACTTGGCGCAGCTTTCAGTCGTCTTCATCATCTTCTTCGTAAGAAAATATAGACCATTCATCGAAAAGCTCAGCCAAACTTTTAGCCAATTTCCCACCAACATAAACACACGGGGTAATTGTAAAGATCACCCCGAAGAAGCTGAGTGCCGACTGGTAAGGTTGACTGCTCAATTTTCTTTGCTGGCGATACGCAATTGAAACAACATTGCGTCTGTGAATTATACGGGCGCTTTTGGAGTCCAATTTTGCAAATCTCATGAGACAAAACGATCGCATTTCTTATTCTCGATTCGCAATGTTAAATTAAAACTATTGTTGTCTTAAAATTTGATTTGCCGTGATTGGCCTTGATTGAGAGAAGATACAAGCGCGAGAGTCCCAGCCTCCCTCTTCCATGTGCTGGGGAGGGTACGAGCCTAGAAAAGTTTCATACAAGGAACAACCAACAAAAATGAAAAAAAATAGGTTATTCTTTTCACGTATTAAACAAAAGTTCTAAGCAAAATAGAAAGTATTAAAAATTTAAAATCGTTCACTGGCTATGTACAGTTAAAACTTTCAAGCTTTCGGCTGTCAGACTACAGCCTTCAATGGATAAAAATGGAAAAAATGACAACTACACTAAATACAAAAATAGGTGAGACTATAAAAAGAAGAAGAATATATTACAATGGGATAAAATATGTATATGAGTATAAATAAACTAATAGTTCTGCTTCAAAAGAATAGAGTAATGATAAAGGAGTGGCCTTGAATTGTTATTTGTATAACATATCAAAACAATGAAAAAATGACAAAAACATAAAATACAAAAATAGGTGAAACTATAAAAAGAAAATGTGTATAAAAATGAATTAATTGTCCATTTTTAAAAGAATAGAGTATTGATTTTTAAATAGGAAGCGGCCTAGAATTATTATCTGCATGACTTGTCGAAGCGGTGTGCCATGATTCTAATGTCTTGCGAATACTGAGAAGAACCTTTGTCAATCACTTGGGAATTTTTAAAGTCAATAGAGTGATTTGAGGGCCACGCGTGTTTAGCGATGTTGGAACCTCTTGAGAAAGACCTCGCATTCCTCATGTGTTCTTTCTTTCTAGTTTCAAAACATCTATCAGTTTCGCCTACATAACTCCATGGGCAGTCAGCACAAGATATTTTGTAAACTACTTTAGGTTGAAGATCAATCGGAGGTCAGGATTTAGGAGAGGGAAACTCCTGTAGTAATGTCTTGAATGGCTTACTAACAACTTGAATATCATATTTTTGAAGAAGTCTAGTTAGAGGCTGAGAAATTCCATTAATATAAGGGAGGACTGCATAATTAGAGAAATCAGAGGGTGCGGCCCATTTGAAAAACATGCAAACAAGTTCCTCAGGTGTTGGGATGGAGTTTGTACATTGAGTAGATAATTTCTTCTTTAAGATGTTGGAGATGACATTTTGGGGGTAATTATTAGATTGTAGAGCGTCGGTGACATGAGTAAGTTCAGTATCTTTTCCTTGTTTCATGTTCGGGAGATGAGTTGCGCGATGTATTAAATAAAGTCTCAGCTGCACTGATTTTGTGTCATTGTCGTGATGGGAGAAGAAATCTAAATATCTATCGGTATGAGTTGGTTTTCGGTAAACCTCAACAATAAGAGCATTATTCTTGCGAGTAACCAAGGTGTCTAGGAAAGCAATCTGGTTGTTATTCTCTTCTTCGATGGTAAAGGTGATGTGTTGATCGATGTCAAGATGCTGGTTAGAAACTTCGAGGTGTTGTAGAGCGCTAAACCAAACAGTGGGTCCGAGTGGGTTGCCTTCTTTGTGGTACTTGATTGATCCACGGATAGCGCCGGGTAGTAAAGAGTCAGTGGAGCGAAGTTTACGGTACGTGGAATCACAAATTTTCTGTTGATTCTTGAGGGTTAAAAGCCTATTGTTCAGTTCACGTTCAATCTTTCGGAAAGGAGATTTGGGGATCAATCCATAAGTGTTACGATCATTCAATAAAGTAATCATTTTGTTGTTGTAGTCGATGCTATCTAAGACAAAAAAGCAATATCCTTTGTCAGCTTTCATAAAAATCTTGGTGTCATCTTTTTTCAGATCCTTGAGAGCTTTCCCTTCATCTTTTGTGATGTTCTTATGAGGAGGTAAGTTTACGGGCTTTAAGTAAAATCACGGCAGTGGAGGTTCGTATAGAGTCCTTACATTTGTCAAGTAGATGGATGATGGCGGCTTCACTCATATACATATTTTCTCACATTATAATATATTCTTCTTTTTATAGTCTCACCTATTTTTTTTTTATATAATGTAGTTGTCATTTTTTCCATTTTTATCCATTGAAGGCTGTAATTAAAGTTTTAAGAGAACCTAAATTTTGCCGTATAACACCCTTACTTTTTAATTTGCACTGGCTTCCTATTAGGCTTTTAGATTCACTTAAGATTATTTTAGTTGCTTTTAAAGCAATTCATAATCTAGCACCTCAGTACATTATAAATTTAGTTACAGTAAAA
>JANCMA020377537.1:0-11384 GCA_024336925.2 Zoanthus solanderi
ATAAAAAAAGGATTATAATTTTTAAAAACAGGAATAATTCTGCTTATCTTAATGTTATTAGGGACTACACCTGCAGATATTGATATGTTAAGAAGATGTGAAAGTGGAGCACAAAGCAAGTGAATATTTTCTTTTATGTCATCAATTTTGATATTATCATAGCTAGAGGCCTTACCTGAATTAAAAGAGTTGGCAATGGTTATAATTTCATTTTCAGACACTGGTCTTAAAAAGATGTTTTCACCTATTCTGTTTCTGAGATATACTTCATGTGTAAGTTCAGATTGACGTAATTTTTTTGGTTGGGACCAATTTTGGTAAAATAATTCACAGAATTTGTTAGCACTTAGTAATGGTCATTGATTTCATGATTGTCAAGTAAGTGGTGCAGCTTATTTTTATATTTCTTATATTTATTGGCATTTTCTGGTAATGGATGCTTCAGAAATATTTTATACAGTCTACACTTGGTTTTAATGGATTTTTGAAGTCACTTGGTTATCAATGGTTTGGTAAATAATTTCGCTTTTCTACGAGATATTGTTTTAAAAGAAAAGCATTTTTTATAGATAACCTTGTATGATGTAACAAAGTTATCATATGCAATATTGGGATCATTAGAACTAAAAACATTTGCCCACTCACAATTAGCTAATTATTTTTTAAATTTATTTTTGCTTTTAGAATTAATCAGGCGTCGACGTAGCTTGATAGTAGGTTTAGAATTATGTAGTTCAGAATGTCTGAGGAAAGTAAAAATTGGTAAGTGATCTGAAATATCTGAAAATATCACTCCACTAGTCATGTAGTCATTAGGAAAATGATTAGTGAATATGTTATCAATTAAAGAGGCAGTGTGAGATATAATCCTCGTTGGGCGGTTAATTAAAGGTAGAAATGAATGGGAAAACATGCTATAAAGAAACACATTGTGTATGTGTGGTGATCATATTTCAATAAGTCAATATATCAATTAATCCCTCTATGGATAAAGAACCATAAAGTGATTCAGAAGCTGGCGATAGAAAAAAAAATCATTTTAGTTTTACGCCAGACACACTCTAGAGTTTAAGTACCGTATTTTCATTAAGGCCCTTAAAGATATTTTCGTAGATGATTGACTATTGGTCAAGCAAATCAAAACGCTATTTGGCCGGCAGTTTGTTTTCTTTCCCCCTAAAAACAGAGATTTGTATATCGATAAAGAACCGTCAAACGATTAAGAAGCCGTTGTTAGAAGTGAAAATCGGTTCATAGACTTTAGTTTACGTCTGACATCGCTGTGGTGAAGTTCACTGCCGGTCAAGTAATTCAAAATTCTAAATAGCTGGCCGTTTGAATTTCTTTCCTGAAACGCATCGAAGCTAAAGTATATTGCATTATATTAATCCATCTTTCGTAGATAAAAAATAATTGATAAAAGATTTTCCAATCTTATACTTAATTGTCAAGTCGGTCCTGATACTCGGACTACTATAAAGTGAGTTTCACTAGGGTAGTGTAACAGGTATAAACTACGAACCAATTTTTACTTCTAACAACGGCTTCTGAATCGCTTGATAGCTCTTTTTCGATATAGGAACATTCGATGTTGATTTTAGTTGGTAATTTTCTATATTTAGGAAAAGAAATGAACTGCCGGCCATTTAGTATCTTGAATTGTGTGATAGGCTGCCGGTCAATTAGACACTTCGTATAAAATGATGCATATTTTTGTGTCATCGAGTCAAGTTGATTTGTTTTTGTTAACGCAGATACGAACTGCCCAAAAATTTCATAAAAACAGAGCACAAAGTATAAACGTCATCGTAGTGTTCGAAATAACATTGTATCGGACATACCAAGATGATTTTTAACCCTCTGAACTTAACTGTTTTTTGTCTTGTCACTAAAGGCCCGATTATAACCTCGGTTTTTAAAGAAGCAATAAAACCCACCAAATCTTCTCAAATTCTGAAATACTTGCTAGCTATGAATAATTTAATAAATAAACTAATTAAAAAAACTGTTTCTTGTTTATTTTTGTGTTGGCATGTTGTGGTATGAAAACGCCGAACTTCCTTAATTTTGAGCTTCAATTTTGCATAATTAATTAAGTTAAACACGTATTTTCGATTTTTCTGGATTTCTTGAAAAGTATTGATTTCCAGAGATTCGATAACATTTTCGAAAATAGTTTCCCAAAAGTGTCATTCAGGTAAAGTATTAAGATTTTCGATTTTTGAAGCCATGCCGCCTTTTCTCAAGTTTTGCTGACAGACGCTCTTAAAACATTGAACTGCCTCTGTAGCTCAGTGGTCAGAGCACTGGTCTCGTAAACCAGGGGTCGAGAGTTCAATTCTCTGCAGAGGCTAACAAAATGTTAGGTCACGTTTAACTTATTCAAAACAGTACATTTGAACATGCGAACTGCCTCTGTAGCTCAGCAGTAAGAGCACTGCACAGGTTTCGTAAACGAGGGGTCGAGAGTTCAATTTTCTCCAGAGGATAACAACTTTTTTCTGTACACAAATACTTTAAGTTTATGTTTAACTTATTTAGAACACTAGATTTGAACGTGCAAACTGCTTCTGTAGCTCAGCGGTTAGAGCACTGCATGGTTTGTAAGCCTGGAGTAAACCCTTGTATAAAGAACCAGTCATGTCGGAAGAAGACAAGAAAGCCATTAAAGTATGGGACGACAGTGCCAAAGAAGAAGAAAGTCATTATGCACTGGACATCCCATTCAAAGATTCGCAGCCTCAGTTACCTAACAATGGAAGTATTGCAGCTGAGAAACGGCTTCAGAACTTAAGAAGAAGGTTAATTAGAGATAAAGATCTACTTAAGAAGTACACTGGTGGTATTAATGATCTTATCGAGAAAAATTATGCCGAGTTAGTTCCAGAAGAACAAGAAGATGGCCCCGCTGGTATGACATGGTATTTACCACACCATAATGTGGTAAACTCTAACAAGCCGGATAAATTCAGGATAGCAGTAATATAATAATAATAAGTAAGAATATACTGCAAGGACCTGATCTTACGTCGAAGCTCATTGGTGTTCTGTTTAGGTTTCGTGAACGTAAAGTAGCTGTTATGGGTGACATAGAAGCGATGTTCCATCAAGTTCGTGTTTCAAAGAAGCATCGAGATGTTTTAAGGTTTCTTTGGTGGAAGGATGGCAGTGTTGGTGGAGAGATAGTCACCTTCAGAATGAATGTTTATCTCTTTGATGGAGTATGGAGCCCGAGCTGTGCTACCTATGCTCTGCAGCGAACAGCGAAAGATAATGAAAACGATTTCAGCCACCAAGTTTGTGATACTGTTAAGAAGAATTTCTACGTCGACGACTGCTTAAAGTCAGTTCCAAACGTCACCGAAGCTAAGAGTCTGGTTTCGGAAGTCAGTAAGCTACCTGCTTGTGGAGGATTTAGATTAACCAAATGGGTCTCTAACAACAAGGAAGTTCTAAGTTCTATACCAGAGAAGGAATGGGCCAAGGGAATAAAGGATATGGATTAAGATTCTGGTACTTTGCCCATCAACAGATCTCTGGGGGTATCATGGGATACAAAAGCAGATGTCTTCAGCATCAAAATTATGAAGAAGGAGGCTATTAATACGAGAAGAGACCTTCTGAGCATAATAAGCTCCGTGTACGACCCTCTAGGATTAATTAGTCCAGTTGTTCTACAAGCTAAAATCATTATGCAGGATGATTGCAGATCAAGAAAGGGATGGGACGAACCTATGGAGGAGTCAAATGCGATTAAATGGCATAAATGGTTAAAGAAGCTGCCCATGTTGGAAGGTTACCATGTACATATATGCTTCGTACCAGAAGATTTTGGTGAAATAAAGACTTCTGAACTTCACCATTTTGCTGATGCATCACAAGAGGGCTACGGATGTGTTTCATATATTCGCCTAATCAACCATAGTGGACAGATTCACTGCGCATTTGTCATGGGTAAAGCCATTGTAGCTCCTATAAAGACTATGACGATTCCAAGACTCGAGTTGCGAGCTTCAGTGCTGGCAGTGAAGATGAACAAAGCCATAAGTCGTGAGCTTACACTTAAAGTAGACGCTACTAGATACTGGACTGACTCTCAGGTGGTCCTGTGCTACATCCGAAACCAAACAAGAAGATTCAGTGTCTTTGTTGCTAAGCGGCTTAGCAAGATACATGAATGTCCCAAACAGTGAAGATACGTCAGTATGAAATGTAATCCTGCTGATGATGCATCACGTGGACGTAACCCTGGTGAGATGTTATATAACAAACAATGGAAACATGGGCCGGAATTCTTATGGGAAAGTGATGAAGAAAATTGGCCGGGAATGCCAACGTTTAACAAAAAAGTAGAAGAACAGTTTGAAATAAGGAAGTTAGATGCGAAGAAAATGGATGGCGAGTTTGCCGATGATCTGCATTGTTTGTTCGAGAAGATGATAACTCGATATTCAGACTTGTTTAGATTAAGAAGAGCTGTTGCCTGGTTACTACGTTTGAAGGTCTGGCGAAGGACAAATCGCAATAAGCTAAATTTCTCACTAGTGAAGATCTGGATTCGGCGAATATCTGCATCATGTCCTAAGTACAACATAAGAGCTTCGGAGATGACTTGAGAATGCTACAAGGCAGAAAACCTTTAAGTAAAAGCAATAATCTGTATCATCTCGAGCCATTCATTGGTGAAGATGGATTACTACGTGTCGGCGGTAGACTTGATGCTGCTCCTATCACAGACCAAGCGAAACACCCAATAATTCTTCCTAGAAATCATCATGTCACTCATCTCATCGTAAGAGACATTCATGAAAATGTAGCCAAGTATAGTGGAAGATAGTATGTCCTTGCGACATTACGTCAGAATTATTGGATTCCGGGAGCAAGAACTCTTATAAATACAATCATAAGGTCGTGTGTGGCATGCAAAAGACTCAAGGAGTATTCATGTGGACAAAGGATGGCTAGTTTACCTAAGTTCAGGTTTGAAGTCGATCAACCTCCGCTTACCAGCACTGGAGTGGACTGTTTTGGGCCATTCTATGTAAAAAGGGGCCGGAGTCAGGAAAAACGCTACGGATGTCTATTTACGTGCATGACTATGCGAGCCATCCGTATTGAGAAGTTACATTCTATGGAATCAGATTCCTTTCTTACTGCTCTCTTCAGATTTATTGCAAAACGAGGAGTTCCGAAGAGAATTAGAAGTGATAATGGCACCAACTTCATTGGCGGCAACAAGGAGCTCAGGGCTTCAATCGAGGAATGGAACAGAGATCCAAAGGTTAAGAAAGAACTACTGCTGAAACACATACAGTGGGAATTTAACCCCCCTGCAGCGTCGCATATGGGCGGCATCTGGGAGAGGCAAATCAGAACCGTACGTAAGGTGCTAAACGCCATATTACGAAATCAAGTACTGGATGACGAGCGATTGGATACATTGTTCTGTGAAGTGGAAGCTATAGTGAATGATCGTCCGTTGACACCTGTATCTGATGACCTTAAGGACCCTGCACCCCTTAGACCTCCAGGAATATTTGCTAAACATGACATGTACGAGGCACGTACAATACCTAGCCAATCAGTTCTGGAAACGCTGGCTAAAGGAGTACCTGCCTCCTATATAGCTGAGAAAGAAGTGGTTGGAATTGAACGACAACCTAAAACTGCAGGATGTGGTGATAGTCGTTGATGAGAATGCACCACGCAAGAACTGGTCGATGGGCGTTAATACCGAAACCTACCCAGGAAAGAATGGATTAATACGTTCCGTGAGGTTGAAGACCCAGTCTGGCGAGATAACTAGACCAGTGGATAAGCTATGTTTAATTCTAAGAGACAATGAGAAAGTATAAACACTTTAGTGCTGTGAACAAGTGTATATAGTTTTCATAAATAATTGTTTATGTTTCATTATTGTAACGATTATGTAAATGTTCCCTGTAAGATAACATTTAAGGGGCCGGTAATGTTGTGGTCTTAAAGTTGCGTGACCTGGTATCACGGGTTGCCATGGCTGCTGTCTGGATGTTGTACGGGGATTGGCCAGTTGTATGACAGCTGGCGATAAGTCGGGCATTGTTGTCTGGGCTTGATGTGTTTTTTTTTTGGGAGCGCGAAAAGAACTAAGTTTATATACCTTGGACATGTATTATGGAGAACGAATTTATGGATAATTACTGTATATTTGTTTCAAGTTTCAAGAAAAAATTTATGGATAATTACTGTGTATTTGTTTAAAGTTTCCGAATGAGGAACAGCAGTGACGTTCTGTGAAGATAAGTTACAAATCAAAATAAGGAAGTTGTTTAAATATACGAGTTGAATTTTTTGGTATAATTGCAAGTTAAATATAGGATTCAAGTAAGTTTCTAGGAGATTCCGCAATAATTTTTTGGACAAACCATTACCGTACCAGAGTGTTTGTGTTTTCTCCGAGACCAGCCATCAACGTTGCTGTTTGGCAACAACATATACCTTTAGCTAAGTTAAATCCTTTACGTGCCCAGTGGCCAATGGAGCCGGCGTTTATCTCCGGTTTCCGTAGTGTTAAGCGGTAAGAGTCTTTGACTCCCCCTGGATGGGACACTAATCCATCGCAGGTTAGCTTCCAGCAGACGCTGGTACTCATTTACCTACCCCGGCAGCATGGAAAGCTGACTTAGCTTAGGCGGGAAAGAAAGTCCAACAAATTAGTTGAAATCTTGGCAGAGCCAGGGATCGAACCGGGGACCTTGAGGTTGGAAGGCAGAGATCTTACCAACTGCGCCAACCACGCCCGCCCATTTTAAATCTGTATATTTACTAGCTAAATTTATATTCAGTTTTATCTTTATAATGGTGTCAAGCAGACATCGAAACGTCGATTCCCTAATTTTAGTGTTACTTTTTATAATTTAATCATTAAGCGATAACATGTATTGACGACGTTTCGACGTTAGCTAACGTCATTTTCAAGTCGATGTTATTGAAGCAAGGCGAAGTTTATATACATTTTTGAATATATTTCAAGCATGACTGAGTTGCACAACAAAAACAAAAAGAAAAACAAAAGCAAAACTTAAAAAGTGTCAAACAAAAAGTTTGGCACGAACAGAATCTGATTGGACATTCAAATTGGGTTTAATTTTCTAAATAAAAAACATTTCATAGATTTGCTTCTGCATTTCTTTAGAACTTTAAATTGAGAATCTTTGACCGAGGTTGTACCGCCGTGCTCACGCTGAAGGTGTTGACACCAATGGAGGATGTGTTATGCTCGGTTACGCGTTGGTGAAGGTGTCGCGATCGAGCGGTGTAGCCCACATAATTCGCGTCGCACGAATCACATTTAAATATGTAAAAAACGCAGTGTCGATTTATAACAGGCGGTTTAACTTCCTTCGGCTTCAAATCTTCTTCAAGTTTTCTACTAATAAAGATCGGCTGCAGCACCACTCATATTTCGTTACTCAGCGCTTGCATCTGTCTTCTGATGAAGTTAGCAGATTTCTGATCCTTGTATCGGATTGAAATTCGTACTGTTTCTGCCTCTTGCTGACCCGTTTTTATGAGGGGGACTGTGTTGTTGTTGCTGTTGCTGTCGTTAAGGAACTTGTTTATAGCTGAAATTATAACGCTGATAGGGTATGCTAATTGTGTAAACATAATTCGTAATTTGGAGACTTCTTGATGGAAGTATTCATCGGTAGGTGAGAGTGCTTGAGCGCGGTGTAGCATCGTTCTTATCAAACTTTCTTTGTAATGTAAATCAGTATGACTCTGAAAGTGTAGAAGTAGGCCAGTATTTGTCGGTTTACGATAAACTTTAGTTTCAATTGTCTTTCCATTCTTAATTAGTTCCATGCCAATGAAAGAGATCATATTAGAAACGGGCAGTTCCATAGTGAAGTTGAGACTCTCGTGTAAACCATTCAGTGTGTCTAGAAACTCTTTGGCAGTGTCAATGTCTGGCATCATTACTAGTGTCATCTACGTATCTTCTATACAGCGTAGAAAATTTGTCTTGGTGAGTAAGCTTAGATTCAAGATGGCACATAAATGTGTTGGCGATTAAGGGTTCAAGCGGCGAGCCCATTGCAACACCGTCGACTTGCTCATACAAGTGGCCGTTAAATTGGAAAAGTTGATTCATGGTGGAAATCTCTAGTAATTTGGTCAATTGATGCCTTTAGATGTTAAGGTTGTAGGTCTCGTTAAACCAGTTGTTTTTGAATGTCCTGTTGACTAAGATGTCAATAGTTTCTTTCAGTGGTACATTTGTGAAGAGAGTGCATACATCATATGAGACTAGGATGTCATTCAACTTAACGGGAAATGTGCGGATGTCTTGAGAGAAGAGAAGAGCATCGGTGATAGTATACTCGTTGGTTGAGAGAGGTTTCAGTTTGTTTTCCAACCATTTAGCAAGATTGTAATTGTAGGTACCTGTTGATGACAGTTTGGGTCTCATGCTGAGTTTAGATTTATGAGTCTTGGGATGTCCATAAAGATGGGCTACTCTTGAGCTTGATGGGCAAATGGTCGTTGCAATAGCCTTGGGAAGTATCTCATTCACGGTATCCGAGAGTTCTTTTTCTTTCTGAAGGAGTGGATGAAAGTGTTTGGGTGGTCTGTTACGAGTTTTAGGTCTTGTGTCTTGAACACGTAGAAATTTCTTGTCATCGTTGATAGATGCATCACTTAATAGGCAGTACAACCTCGGTCAAAGATTCTCAATTTAAAGTTCTAAAGAAATGCAGAAGCAAATTTGATTGTCTCACCTATGAAATGTTATTTATTCAGAAAATTAAACTCAATTTGAATGTCCAATCAGATTCAGTTTGTGCCAAACTTTTTGTTTGACACTTTTTAAGTTTTGCTTTTGTTTTTCTTTTGTTGTTTTTGTTGTGCAATTCAGCCATACTTGAAATATATTCAAAAATGTACATAAACTTCACTTTGCTTCAATAACATTGACTTGAAAATGACGTTAGCTAACGTCGAAACGTCGTCAATACAACATGTTATAGCTTAATTTTATGATTAAACTAATTATGGTAATGCATCAGTAATATGAAACCCCCATCTCCCTCAGCAGCTTAAAAGGGCATTGTATACTTAGTCCTATTGAACAAACACATTACCCCAGTAAGTAAGTTTTTTTAAAAGATACGGTTTCCCCCTCAGGGCACCCTGGGGAAAAGTGGGGGTATTGACGACAGTCATGTATGTATCTTTGATCTGGTTTTTGTGATGTTTCTTGAAAAGTTCACTTTCAGCAACGTTGCTATAATTCCCCGAAATTTGGGGATTTGACAGGTTTTGATCCATTATGACAAAAAATGTGTCTCAAGCGGTAGGGGTTTTGACACCAGTGACTGCAGTGTCAACCACATTTTAGGGGAACAGGAGGGAGGGCAGGTAGGGGAGTCATTTGACCAGTACATAAGTTGATTAATTATTTTATTTATATAAAAAGTAAAATGAAGTTTTTTAAGTGTCAAAATACAAATGCTTTAATTGATTTTCCAAAATACATCTGGTTTGCTGCATTACTTTTTTATGGTGATGGTCTAGAATTACGCTTGCGATACTTTTGAAAAGGTGCTTTAAGATTTAATTCATCAGCGTTTCATCTACTGCCTAGTGTATGAGAAGTTTCCAAGTTACGGTCTTAATGCAAGACTTTCTATGATTTTCAGACGGGTGCCCAGATCTTTGCTATTAATGTTCGAATGTTTGCTCACGAGAAACGCTTTGGTTTCTCTGTCATGGGCGGCAATGATGAAGGTTTTCCACCGAGAATAGATGACATCACTGAAGGTAAGTTTACAAAGCTGACCCCCTACCATTTTAACAGGAAGCAAAATTAGTTGCTAAAACAAAAATTCAGTTCATGCTAATATACGCACGATATGTTCTGCTGTGGCCAAGAGAATGAAAGTCATAGATTTCTGTCCAGGAAATTTTAATATCACGCAAGGCTTTGAGAGAGGGCCTGTAAATTTGCGGCGATTTTTGGGCTCCCATTTTGGGAAGATAAACTTTTTTAAGGCTGCTCCCAGGGAGGGTCACGATTTTTTGGGCGCCCAATTTATTAAAGAAAACTTTTGAAGTTTATAAAGCTGTTTAGAAAATATATATGCAATGAATAAACGGATATTAAACTTTAAGCACATAACTTGTATTGGAGTGCTTGAAATATTATACTGTTTGTTAACCGCTACATTTTAAGACTACCTTCCCATTTTGAAAAGCATACGGTATACTTCATCTTGTATATTTCCTTTCTAATTTAGACAATACGGTGCTCTTGGCTTTACACTATAGAATGATAGTTACCATGACAACTAGTATTTATTACTCAAGGGAACAAAATGCACGACTTTTAATTGAATTTTAACAGGGAAAGTAAAGAAACGAACTCCAGTGCTGAATCCATTTCTACTGAAATAGAACAGGAACCTGAGCAGCCAAGATTTTAAATAAAAAATATAGAGTTGCTTAAATGTGAAAAGAAATTTTGGCTGCAAAAATCGTTTTTCGTTTCCAGTGCCCATACTTGTTTTAAAATTTTCCTGCAAGAAACATTCAACGTTTCAAGACCAGAGTTTTGGTGGAAAGTAATTTTCAAGTCTTGTTAATGCTTTTCAAGACAACCTCTGTTTTAGAACATGTTTAATTCGTTAAAAGTCTCCGAACACTCAGGAATGTACTCACACACTTTTGGCGCCAATTCAAATGGCGCGCGCGTGTAAGTGCAAGTAGGGGCAACACTACTGAACTCACAAGTTTTGTCCAGGCCTTCCATAATTCTAATAAATATTTTAGAACATTCCCAATTTTAGTTTATTACAGTATTTTATAGTTTTCCAGTTGAATAACTAATTTAATATTTGAAATCTGTAAAAACTGTTTATTTTTATTGTTTTTACTCTGATTTCTATTTCAGGATCACCTGCATCACGAGACAATCTCCGGATAAATGATGAAATATTAGAAGTGAATGGTGTGCCAGTTGCTGAATGTTCCCACGTTCAAGTAATTGAGATGATTCACAAGGTAAGTCCAAACAGTGTACTTTATTGATTAACTGTGTAACAGAGCTGGAAAAAAGAGATTTTCAGCGACATTCAAAACCGTGACTTCTGTGGTACAACTAATGCCACATCTGTTTCAGTGTTTGGAGGAAGTTATTTGTTAGTCCTATCTATGGACCGCTTGAGGATGAAGAACAATTTGTACGATGTGCATTGTTTAATTGTTAAATTTGACGTTATTAAGTAAGCTAAATCCTTTACGAGCCAAGTGGTCCATGGAGCCGACGCTTATCTCCGGTTTCTGTAGTGTTAAGCGGATAAGAGTCTTTGACTCCCCCTGGATGGGACACTAATCCATCGCAG
>JANCMA020377643.1:0-11382 GCA_024336925.2 Zoanthus solanderi
CTTTCTGTACTTAGTACTTTTGAATTGATCTGTTTAGAAATGTAAAAACATGTTTCGCTTCATAGGCACTTTAAAAGCCACGATTATAAAATGATGAAATATTGATTATAAATGCAGTTGTTTGTGTCCTTTTGTAAGCCGGAGTAGTAATTGAACATGAATGTTTGAAATAATCACATGTTAAATGCTCGGATTATTAATGAGTAAAATAATAATAAGGATATCTACTCATTTTAGGTATATATATTTACATATATAATAAATGAAGAATATAATTTATTGAAACACTACAACACTGCAATAGTTAGTTTGTTATTTGCTATGAATTACACCATTAACTTGCTGTCAACAAAACAGAGGCTGGGCACGACACTTTCCAAATATGGTACTTAGTGATGCAATAACGCACATGAATGGCAGCAAACAAACTGGCCATTAAGCCCTCGAGCGATATTAGCAGCTCCTGCTTATAAATATTTATAACAATTCATACTTCAGTCGGACTGGAAGAACTTGTCATTGTAACATCAACGATAGAGAGAGCCAATAGAGAGCTTAAGCACCGGAACATTTCTTAACGACGGAGGTCTATTTTCAGTGAGGAGACTGGATCGAGAACGGCGTTTTTGGCGCGAATTCTTTACTTAAGCAGCTCGTGTATCACAACGACGGACGCACGCAGGTAGAGCTCAGTCGTACACAAACTTTAAAATGTAAAATTGCTTACACATGAGGCAAGAACCTGGAGCAAACGTCATTGTTAAAGTCATTGTAAGTAAATTATTTACTTACAAAGATTTATTGACGATTTGTTCGGTGCTTGAAGCCATTCCTTTGATAAAAAAAACTTTGCAGTTCTGATAGACCAACACGGAGGCAAAAAGCAGCTTGTAGGCCTCCGTGACGATCACCACGACCGCATGACGCGTTCAGGTACGCGACATCTGCTTACAGTTTAATTCCACGACAACACGAACGCCTGGTGCTTACGCTCTCTAATGTGTCATTAGAAAGAACGCCCAGAAAAAAACAAAATTGATGACGTTCTTTTTGCGCCGTAGATGTTATAGGCTTGTAAACAATCATAGTTGATGCGGTGGTACTCAGCACAGAATTATCACCTTTTTTTGTTGAAAAATTCAAACTTGATTGACAATTGATAATTGAAAGCTGTATTAAAATAGATGTACATATTTTCATTGGGCGCTCAGCAACGTGGTATATTAACCATGAGACTTTTTTCTCTTTTTTTTCCCTTAAATTTGAATATTTAAGTTCATAAATATCTTGATAGGGAACAACAGAAGTATGTGTCTTGTGGGCCTGCTAAACAAATGTAAGACAGCGCAAGGACAAAGACTCATTACTCAGTGGATTAAACAACCACTGATGGATAAGAACAAAATTGGTAGGTGGTCTTTTAATAATTACTAGAATGATCAAAATAGGACAACGAGTTTGAGGAAATTTCTTAGTAAGTTCTTTCTCAATCCACTTACTTCGTGTCGTGGTTCGTGAAGAACGTGCTTGTAGCTAACTTGAAGTCACGGTAATGGGTACTATGATCACGTTGGTAGCGGGCTTTAACCCTTAAACCTACCATAAAGATCGTGAGCCTGATTGCTAGCAGCCATAGACAGCTGTTTCGTCCTGTTTAGGCCTAATCAGCATGGTATATCTAGCAAACAGGCTCAGGTTCCCAAAAAGAACATAAGATGTAGTAAAAGTGCAATGCTTTTGGGGTGCTTTACTAATGAATTTATCTCATATATCCGTCTTACTGTCTACAAAAACTTATGACAAAACATGACTAGTTCTCCGATTAGAAATCTGTAGTTACTTTAGACACTTGACATTTCCTAAACATTCCACTATTTCTGTGAACTGAAGTCATTATACTCTCAGTTTATTTAAAGCTGGACGGCTGTGGTTGGCGCAGTTGGTAAAATTTCTACTTTCCGACCACAAAGTTTCCTGTTCAATCCCCGACTCTGCCGAGATTTAAATATTTCTGCAACCGTCTTTTCTGCTTATTTTCCGAAACAACCTTCCTTTAGGACAACTGAAACAACTTTGCTATAAATGAATTTTTGTTTAATATATCCGTCTTAATGTCTATTAAACATAACCACTTGTCTAACTAGAAATCTATAGTTAATTAGACACAAGAAATTTCCAAAACATTCCATTATTTCTATAAACTGCAATCATTTTAGTCTCAGTTTATTTAAAGCAGGTCGGGTGTGGTTGGTACAACTGGTAAGATCTCTATCTCTGCTTTCCAACCATAAGATCCCCAGTTAGATCCCCGGCTCTGCCGAGATTTGAATATTTGTGTGACCTTCATTTCGGCCTTAGCTAACTCGGCTTTCCATCCTTCATATACCAGCGACTGCTTGAAGCTAACCTGTGATGGATTTGTGTATTAGTCAAAGTTTCATCTGCCTAACACTACAGAAACCGGAGATAAGCGCCAGCTTCATGGACCACTTGGCTTATTGACGATTTAGCTTTAGCTTGTTTATTTAAAGCTAGAAATAATATTTAAAACCTTTTTTTTGTAATATGTGAACCTGTGGAATGTGAATGAATTTCTGAGTTCTGATAGAAAGACGATTCAGCTTTGGTGTAAAGGTCACACAAATATTCAAATATTGGAACAACCAGAAATTGGACCTGGATCTTGTGGTTTAGTGGAAGACTATAACCTTACCAACTGCACCAAACATGCCGCCACAATTAAATACCATTAAATTTTTCTCCGAATGCTGACCATTAATAATGCTGTTTCTTGTAGTTATTAGCTGCACAAATTATCTGAGGTAATAAAAACCGAATTGAAATGATCTATTCCGCACAATCTACTCGAGAAAAAAGCTTCTTAAGGTTCAAAGAAAGAAATTAAGAAGCTAAAATGTTACAAAAAGTTAATAATATTTTCTCATGAAACGGGGATTGAAACATTTAAAGGAGGAAAACGTTTACCATAATTTACTTACTTCAACTGCC
This sequence comes from Zoanthus solanderi, assembly GCA_024336925.2. Taxonomy (NCBI): domain Eukaryota; kingdom Metazoa; phylum Cnidaria; class Anthozoa; order Zoantharia; family Zoanthidae; genus Zoanthus; species Zoanthus solanderi. The sequence continues at coordinate 3,010 of JANCMA020377643.1, forward strand.
AACAACAAATGGTCATTGCGGGGTCGTGGGTAGCAGTTCATGTGAATAGCATTGAAAATGCAATATTGTGCTCTCAAATGTCATTTGTTGTTATGAAAAACAATGATACCTTTTTTTTTTCTTTTGCAGAGGAACGACTTAACCTAGTGGAAGTGTTTTTTGATGACACGGAATTGCGGCAGACTCTTCAGGTTGGTAGCCAGATTGCCTCAGGATTCAGTGTTCTCTCTCGTTAAGATTCTGATATTGTGAATGATTTGTATTTCTTTTTTCGAGCATTCCAGCTCGTTATTAATGGTACAATAAGACGGACCCGGCCCAGGGGATCAATTTCTCTGTCACATTTTCACAGCTGTGATTGGTTTTCGCTATACAGGAGGAACTCCGTAAAGTTCCGGATTTTTCAAGACTTGCCAAAAAGTTCCAGAGACAAAAAGCAACTCTGCAGGTATAGTTTTGTTTCGTTTACTTTTATGTAGATGCTAGCCATGTTGTTCTTATATTTTCGAAGAAGAATGATTTATTAAACATCTTTATAAACGGCATACAGTTAGTTATCATCCCAGATGGAAATATTTTAGTGTCAAAGAGAATTACAAACTTGAAGACAAGCCAGCAGAACGTTTTTTGTACAAGCGAGGAATAGGATTTATAAAAACAAACCAATTGCCAATTGAGTTTTAGCAGACATGGATGTACAGCTCTTTGCAGCTTCATTCACAAATCATGGCTAATAAACAGGCTCAAGTTGCCTTGAGGTTAATTAAGTAAGGTGACAGTGCAAAACTTATGGGATGCCAATGGAACGATTTTCGTGAACATTGTAGCACTGCTATCACATACCTTCTAGTTTGAAAGTATTACTTGTAGTCATGAATTAGGATTCTTAGGTTATGTCAGTATGTGTTAGCTTTGAGTTTAGTTTACAAATAAGCCGACTAGCTTTGTTGTAAAAAATTTCCATAAAATATTTTGAAACACGAGTAATTTGAATACCAAAGAGAGAAAACTGAAAAGCAATCGTTCTTGATTTGACGTCTTTGCATACAGATATCTGAATAGACATAACTAGAATGCTGCTAAAAAAATAGCATAACTCTCCCCAGACTACTTTATGCGCGGTTGTGAACCATACCGCATTGGACTTCAGCGGATCTAGAAAATGGAGGTTTTCCCCTTTTTATGACATTACTCCACAAATTGCACTTCATTATTATAGCAAAGAACAAATGTTGGTGTTAGGTGCACTTTAGCAATAATTTTTAAATTATGCGTTATCACTGGCCTTGTTACATTTTGTTTGGGTTTTAAGGTATCTTTGATTTCGTAGGACTGTGTAAGGGCTTATCAGTCCATTGGACGTTTATCGTCGCTGTCCGATGTCCTGGGAAATTACCATGGAAACAATCAGAAGTTGATCAACGAATTGTTTACAGTGCAGTTGCAGGTAGCTAATATTTATTAGTTCAATCTTACTAACATTGTATCACAAATCCTGCTTTCTGACTGGCTGTTTTTATCAAAGATTTACCCTGTTATAAACTTTTAATTGTAAAAAATATAATAGCGGGCCAAAACTGCAAAAAATATAAATGATATTAAACTTTATTTAGGTTTTAGATTTATTTGTGATAATTGCTTAGTAGTACATTATACTAATCATGCAATTGGGGGGTGGGGGCTGGTGCTTCAGTTTTATTTAGATACGCTTATTTCATTTTTGAAGGCCGCTAATGAGATAGCTTCGACAGCAACTGCTGTAAGGGCTTTCCATTTTGGGGCAGTTCTTCTAAAGAATGAGTGTTGATATGCGTTTACTGAACACCCAGTCTGAATGTATCTCTGTATATGGCCTCGTGTTTTCGTGTGTCTCTTAATTAGCTCCTTAGGAAAGGGTATATTGACCATACCCTTCTCGATCTTATAAAACATTTCCAGATCCTTATCTTCTCGGCGATCTTGAAGCAGGGGCCAATGAAGACACTCGAGCATTTCGGTTACACTGCTCGTGCAGCGATAGTCCCCACACACAAAGCGGGCTGCACGCCGCTGGACAGACTCGATGTTGTTAATGTCCTTTTTTGTGTGAGGTGACCACGCTAGGGTGGCATACTCAAGCGTCAGCCTCACCAGGGCGAGATATGCACGTTGCTTCACTGCCTTTGAACAACTAGAAAGATTTCTTTGAAGGATCCTGAGTACCCTGCTCGCCTTCTTCTTCACCTCTGCACATTTATACATTTTTTTGAACTTAATGGCAAAGAAATACTGTGTCTGTAACAATATAGGTAAGTAAGCCCTATAACCTAAGGCAATATATGATTATGATTACAAAAAGATACATACAAGTGCAAAAAACGTCACTGTTAAAAAAATCTATAAATTATATAATTATAAGGCTCTGGGCCTAAACGAAGTTTCGTGTCTCTTGGGTCGTGATATACTTAAGTTTTTATTACTACTTCTTAGATTGTACTGGTGTTTTGTCTCTCTTGAAAATGATTGTACATATATGCTACGTTATTCTCATGTAGTCGTTTTAGTTCCTTCACTAAAATATACAAAGTCTCGTTTCGGACTAGACCAAGGATTCTCAGAAATTTTGTCCTGAACTTTTTCGATTTCAGCAGCCTAATATGCTGGTAATTCGCTCCAGATAGGACTTGCATATTCTAACAAAGGACGAGTCACAGTCAACTAGGTACTAAAAAAGACCTACATGGGACAACCAGCTCGTCGCAGGCTCTTGCATGGCAGATAGCATTGCAAGCTTTTTTACAACACATGTTACGAGCAAGATTCATATTCAATTATTTTGCACTTTAACACCAAGTAGCTTGAACATGTTGACTCTTTCTACAACTTCATTGTTGTGTAATTCGATGATGAGTTGTCTGAAAGATATCCGCATCTTTTTGGTTTTTAGCTTTATCAGAGAATTTTTCGGTGTTTTTTTTTTTGTTTCTTTTCATTTGAATTTTTCTTAAACCTCTTGTTCATATAGACAGCTAACCTATATATTGGAATCGACCCTCGGTGTCCCATAGTCAATTTTTGCACGAGATCCATTGTTGTTCCATCTTTGATCCATCGTTAATCATCAAGATCCATCGTTAATCATCAAGATCCATCGTTATTCATCAAGATCCATCGTTGACCATCAAGATCCATCGTTGATCTTCAAAATCCATCATTGATGCATCATTGAATAAATTAAGTCTTAACTATCATCTCCCTACGTAAGCTAAATCTTTTACGAACTTAGTGGCCAGTGGAGCCGGCGAGCTTTTAAATGTTGATCTGTGTAAATTTGATTTTGTTTTTAGGAACTTGGAGACGACTTTGTGAAGTTTTCAGAGCTCGTTGAGACAACTATTGACCTTGATCACGTTGAAAACCACGAATATTTGATTAAACCTTCATTTGACGATGGGCTTCAAGGTAGGTAATTTTTGAGCTGAAATGTCATGGAGTGCTTAGATTTCAGCTTTTCCAAAGATTATAAGTAAACAATATTGTCAACTTAAAGCACCACATGAATTGAAATATTTTAATCTTGATAATGGCATTGAGAGGATGCTGAAACGTCGAATAAATCTTGCCGTTTTATTTTACAGTTTATATTTGTGTTAGGAAAACTTTATTGATTACAATGTTTTGCAGTATATCTATTTTCTTCCATTTTACCTATTTTTACAAGGCTTGTCGCTTACAAAAAAATTGGTTTGTTGTGGTAACAATCCCATTTGAATCTCGCGCCAGTAAATCTCGGGTCCTGAATATGCAAAAGAATGAGTGTAGTACAATTTATTGCATATCTCAATCACTTTTTCACTATAAAAAATGAATCTGAGTTGTTTTTGCGATGGCAACTTTCAGAACTCTTGTACCAGGAACGTCCCATGTTCCTAGGGTATTGAGCACGTTTTTAATGGATAACACCTTCCGGATGATGTGTGTTGTTGTGCGCGATTTTTTGCATCTCTTCATAGTGGATTTTTTCAGGCAGTTTCTCTAGGCTTTCGTTTATCCCTTTTCTCATAAGGCCTAATTGCCTCAACAATTAGTATCAGTTAGTTTTTGTTTTCATATCCCACATCTTTGTGATTTCGATTTGAACAAGAGTTGGTGGCCTTTTTAAGAGACACATTTCGTTCAGATGGTACACTCATATCAATTAGAGCACAGCTCTTTTCTTTCCTGTCTTTAATCATTATGTCCGGCTTGTTAGCCTTGATTTCTTTATCTGTGTGTACTTGTGTTAAATTTATTATTATTATTATTACTATTATTGTTATTGTTTTGACAGCTTTATGTTAGCTTCTAGTGTGTAACTATATATTTATTTATTATAAATGGTTGGTAGTGGTCGTGCGAGGACAAGGACACTCGTGTTCCAGAGTTCTTACTTTGGTTGAAAGAATAAGTCAATTATTTTTAGTGAGCTTAAACGTTTTTGTATTACAAACAGTAGTCACAAATGCATGTATTAAATTTACTTTGGTTTTTCATTTAGAGTGTCGTGAAAAAATGGACGCCATTCTGGAAAAACTGCCTGTGGAACTAAACAAGGTGTATAATAGAATTCTGTAATGAATCTTATTTACCTCTTTTTATCTGCCTCAAATTATTTATATATAATTGAATTACATCTGCCACCTTCTTATATTTTGCTTTAATAAGTATTTTTAATCACGAGCTAAAGAAACATTGGTCATCCTGTTTTACCATTGATCCCTGTTCATCTACACAAGCGCTCGAAATCTTTGTCAACTGAAAACATTAGCAAAATGCTTAATTGTTCGATGAATGTTTTAGAAATTTGTTTCAATTTGGCGAGGTCTTAAACTCTGGGTAAAGTGTTTATGTAAATTTTATTTTAATGTCGTTTTGACTGCACAATGATAAGTTAATGGGACATGTTTTGATTTTTATTTTTTTGAAAGCATTGCCAAATCAATGTTGTTTCAGTAAGCAGGGTAAGCTTAATAGTGAAGACAGGAAACTAAGATGCATCGAAACAGACTGAATTAGAATCAATCATGTTATGCTTTTGTTTTAATAGGCTGGGCGGGACCTGAATCTCGAACCAGGCAAATCAATCAAACTTGAGTCAAACAGTCAGTTTGGACATTTCTTTAGAATAACGAGAAAGGTAAGTCAGTTGAATAGGCAAAGAAATTTCTCAATGCGTTTTAAAACTCTAAGGTTCGCCCCATTTAAGGTAGATTCCAGATTCCAGTATTCCAGTGCATTCGGGATTTCCAGTATAGATTCTGGCTTCCTCAAAATATTTGGATTCCCAATGCCATTTTCTGGAGTCGGGATTCCAAAACTAAAAAATGCCGTATTCCAGATTCCGGATTACCTTTTTTCAGAAGACGAAGGTGGCTTGCAAACAAAAGAAATTTGATTGTGCTGTGAACAATAATGACTTCAGTGCTCTCCAAAGGCAAATCTTTGTTTACATGTTTTTAGCTCATTCATGCAAGCAATAAATGAGTATCGTGGGGATGAAATGTCGACGGAAGTTGGTTGTAGACAGAAATTTGTGGACGGAAATTGTGGACCGTAGACGGAAGTAAAAGTGTCCTGCGAGCGTGGCTCCATGGTAGAACTTTTGATGTTCGTGTGCACGGACCTAGTTCGAGGCCCGTACTGACCTTTTTTTTTATTTTAGTTTTTATTTTATTTTCTTTTTTTCTTTTTTAACTTAAAATTGCCTATAATGTATTTTTCTTTCATTGTAATACAATTTAATATTAAAACATCTGGAAAAAAATTATGAGTTAATCATTAGACTGTTTAAAAACATTATTGTCCATTACATGAATGAGCTGGCTCTAAGAGCCCTTTGATTGCTTCATTAGCGTACATGTCAAGATTTCTAAAAGTAATAGTAAAAGCGTGATACGTGTGTGTGGCTTTAATGATAATCATCAAATATAGATAGCACAAACCTGCTAGTAGCTAACTTGAGGCCGCTGAAATGGGAACTAAGGCCACGATAGTAGCGGGCATTACCCTTTAAACTTACCGCTAAAAGTGGCTTCAAGTTAGCTACGAGGACGCATGTGCTATCTATACTTGTGGTTTCTTAAAGGATTACAAAAGAGAAAGAATGGCTCATTAACAGTTTAAAACAATGGTTATTGTTTTAAATCCTCCAGCCTTTTTTTCGCGGTTGGTTTGTATATGAAATGTCTCCATCTGCAATGTTTACCAGTAATTACGGAACTGATTCTCCTTCGTTTTACTGTTTAAGCAATCTTGAGTTCGATTCTTTGATTCGTTTAGAGAATTGGTTTAATTGTTTGTTATTATTAATGTATATTCGTTCGAAAATTTGAAGCCAAACTGAGAAAATCAGAGGGAAATCTGGGATAACACTCTCACTTTTTGACAGGAATCTTTAATGACTTGTGTTTGGAGGACGTTAGTTTGGTCTGAATTGTAGTTCTACTTGTAATTATGCGCAGTATCCGTAAGTCGTCTCATTGAGATTTTTGATTATGTTTAAAATACCATTACTATTGCATATGCGCACTTTGTTTGGTGTTGAAAAAAGATCTTTGAACAACTCTTGATGAACATACACATGAACAACTCTTGATGAACATACACAGGAAGAAAAAGCTCTCCGGAACAACAAGCGTTATTCGACGTTGGACACACGCAAAGATGGCATTCGATTTACCAACTCTTCCCTCACACAGTTGAACGATGAGTTTCAGACGTATCGAGAAACGTACAATGATGTGCAGAGTAACTTGGCTAAGGAGGTGTTGAAAGTTGCAGGTATTTAGAGTTTTTATGTCTCCTGCCTCGACTAGTCGAGCGGAGTCTTAATGTCATTGTGTAAGAGTGACTCACATACACAGGAAGCCCAAACAAATTCATTTATTAAACTTTACAACCAGCCTAAGTAGGTCTTTCATGCAACGTACTTTGAGCGCTTACATACGTGGCATCGCATCGTGTTGCAGCCAATCACACACTTACATGTACATGTTTGCTGTAGTCACGTCTATCTATTGAGTGGCAATACTCTGTCTTTAGACGTCTCTAGGAGTTGCAAAAACGATTTATACCAGAAGGTAATGGCATTTTGTGCTGTTTGAGCGCCTTTTGTTCTTTATTCTCAGCAGTATTCTTAATGGAGAAATGAACTCTAAATATGACTTATTATAGTTTGAATATTTAGGCATAGTAGAATAACCATGTGGAGTTTTTTTAAAGTGTTAGCCGAGCATGCTAATCAACAAGTATTAATCGGCGGCTCCAGATTTGATGTCAGCTGTTGTTTATAAAAGATATGACGTAACTTATGATACTAGAAAGAATAAAAAAGAAAGACATGGTTTACTGTGCGGCTTTTGGCTGCTACCATAACTCCAAAAAAGGAAAAATGTTTCTTCTACCCTCGATTTTGTTTCTCTATTTCTTGTGCAGCCATATCTGAGCTCTGAATATTGTAATCTACTTCATATCATCATTTGAGTACCGCTGACAATCTAAATAGCGACCACGGTATTGAACCTCTTGTAAAGAATTTCTGCACGTTTCTCCATTTCATTTCTCAATGTGATTCGACTTAATATAAAAAGATAGAGTTGATCTGTTATATTAATAGATTTAACAAAAGTAAATTAGTTTTAGCGTTCAGTTCTCCTTTAAGATATTATCTTTGTGTTAGGAGAACATCAGATGTTACATAATAATTTGGAAAGTACGTGTGTTTTGATTGGTCAACAAGTGTGTTTTCATAGCGCTTTATAAAATAATTTGAATAGTACGTTTGTTTTGATTGGTCCACAAATGTGTTTTCATAGCGCTTTATAAAATATTTGAATAGTACGTGTGATTTGATTGGTCAACAAGCACGAAAATGACGTGAGCAACATGGTTGGCTGCCTCCATGTTGTGAGAATTTACAATTTCATGAACCTCGGCAAAGTTTGTGAATTCTCGAGCAGGTGAAAACCCTCGACTGCGTCTCGAGTTTTTACTGATCTTCTCTCGAATTCTACCTAACGTTTGCCTCGGTTTTCACCAGGCTGTAAAGGGAAGGAAAACATGTTATCCCTCCATAAATATACTGTAATATAAGGTCTATAAAAAGTAAGTCAGTTTCGCTATTCCAAAGTGTTCGGAAATTAAAACTGTCTTAAAACTGTCTGAAACTATTCCAGTTTCGCTATTCCAAAGTATTCTTCAACTGTTCACATGACTATACACAGGTAGCCCGAATATACTACAACTTCATTACTGAAACTTATTGTTAAATATAAAATTGTTATTACTTGTGCCAGCAGCGAAGCGCGGCACAAGTCTAGGTTTGCCCCGTGTTTTTTTTTTTTTTTTTTTTTTTTT
>JANCMA020377749.1:0-21285 GCA_024336925.2 Zoanthus solanderi
CTACAAAATTTCATATCACTTCATATGATCGCTTACCTCGATTCGTCACTATAAACGCCTAATTGGCGATCTAATTCGTATTCCTCATCCTCATCCATCCCCATTGTAGACTCATCATCGCTTTCGTCGGCCAAAATCATCTCCAAAGCAAAATTCAAGTCGTAACTCGCTTTCTGCTTAGAAGACGCCATCCTTCTGCACAAACAAAAGTAAGTGAAATGGCGTCGTTTCAAAACTTCGGCGTGTTGCTATGCAAAATTTGGCCTGTGATTGGCTAATAGCAACAACTCGCGACTGACGAAATTTTAAAGCAATCTGGCAACCAATCGATGAGCTTTCGAACTTTTCAGACGGATTCCTGCAGGCATACGATTACAGTACAAGTACGCGTTACTCGTGGGTACCTGTTGCATCGAAGATGCCTTTTAGTGAGTTCCCTTTTATATCGTTCTCTTCGACATAACAGGATGGATAAAGGATACGTTATCATCAGCAAAACCACCTTTTTTGTTTCAATGGCAGGATAGAAGCTCTCCAGGAATTTCTCACTGGGAAGTAGTTTGCTGTAGGAAATGCATAACCTGATTCCAACGCCTTCTCTGGCAGCTCAAATCGATGAAGCTGAGGCTCTACATCGTATAATCTTCAATCACGCCACCAATATCCACTAGTAACCTTATGGTAAATATCAATGCCATAAGAATCTACTAGTAACTTACATACATCTGGTGACCTGCCTCCATTCAACCGATTTAACTCGCCAATCGGTAAATCTCTTCCCTCTTTCCAAAAGTGCTTTCCTTTCCTGTCCACCACGAAAATGCTCATTTTTGACCTGCTTTTGAAATTCACCAGCCAAACCAATATTATTTAAGATATATGGGCATGTGAGGTATCACTGTAATCAGAAGTAAATGAACTTTTAAAATTTTATTTAATTAAAAACCAAATTTGTAAAATATTTGCATAATTTATGATAATTTAGTTAATTTATTCACATTTTTAAACGAAAGAATCAGAAAAATGGTTGTAGCTTTTGTGCCTTATATTTTCTTGAAAAGTGTAAAAAGAAAAGTTGTAGCATATTGTGTAATACACTAGTTGGCCAAATTTGGCTAAAATATCTCTAATATTACAAGTGCTGTGCTATTCACAGTATAGACCTCTTCCCGACACAAATTTCATGAAATAGTGATGGGTCACCGGAACCTTGTTTTTATCTTGAGATATTGATAACATGAATCTTATACTAAAATAAGGTAGCTTCTATGCCATAAAACAATTCTTGAATAATGTGAGTTATTAGCACCAAGTCCACTAAAAGTTTCAAATAAAAGATAAAACAAAATCTAGACTACTATTTGTGTGAAAAGTCTTTACTATGCCAGATCCTAAAACAGTTTCTGTTCTTGGTAGAGTGCAAATAGACCTGGCACTGAGGTGCACTACAATAAGAATTGATCTGACGTTGAACTTTTTCTGTTGCCCAACATACACAACAATTTCGCTTTTCATCAGTATAATAATAGTAATAATAAATATTTAATGATAACTCCCCTAAAGGGGCTTTCAGTATCATATTAAAATCCCCTTTCCCTCTTTCTCCCAGTTAAGAATCCCAACTGGTAGGAGGCAAACCAGTTGGCTATTTACAAAGCGTGGTGAATTTGCCCCTAGTATTACCGAGGACAAATCCATTCAGTAGTCCGAGTCGGGGAATTGAACCCGGGTCATCCGCATTCAAATCCCCAACTCTGAGTACATGGCTAATACTCGAGTCTGAAATGATGAGTCCTTAGGCTTCTCTTGGGCTGATGGCTTCCAAACTGGGGGCAGCCCATACTCCTCAAGACCACCAAGCTGACGAACAAGCTCTTCTCGGAAGTCAGAAGCCGAATACCGAGATGGCCTTTTCAATTCTTCCACTTCTGGATGCTCTGCTTGATGAAGTTGGAAAAGGATGAAACTGTTGACCACCGCAATATCAATCATGTGGAAGAAAAGTGTTTTCCACCACCTCATACATTTTCTAAGAGTGCTGTTTTGTGCAAGCATCTGATCAGACCTGTCGGCACCATTCATAAACTGATTGTAGCTATGAATTGCTTGTGGTTGCCTGACCTTGATATTGCACCACTTGTTATTCACTTTTTCTTTTCTGTCAACTAACTCAAAAGAATTGGCAGAGTCGATTGTTGACAGCATGGTGACGGGTCTGTTGTCCAACCACTGTAAAGCAAGACAACTCCCCTCTCTTTCCCATCTCATACTTCCTCTTTCCTTGCCTTTGGCCCACTGTTTCCCATTCTTCATTGACTGGGGAAAGCCGCGTCTGTTCTCTGAAGCAGTCCCGCAGGCCAGAATTTCCATCTTGAACAGGTCTTGCACAAGCTGGACTGAAGTATAATAATTGTCGAAATAAAGGTGGTAACCTTGGTTCATCAGGGAACTCACGAGCCTCATGACAACATCATACCCCAGTCCGTTTGGACTCACCTCTTGCCCCGCATTTTTCCCAGCATAAACATCAAAGTCATAGGTGTAACCATTGGCACTGTCTGCAATCACCCATAGCTTGATTCCCCATTTTGTTGGCTTATTTTTTATATATTGCCTTATGCCTGAGCGGTGCTTAGACTTTACCGTTCTTTCGTCAACAGCAACTTTCTGGAAAGGCTGGTAATTAAAAAGCGATTTGCACTTGCTTTTGAAATCCTCCAGAAAGCTAGCAATTTTTCGAAGTTTATCTTCCTCGTCTTCTGAAGAGGGGTCCACAATATGCAGAGTTGCCATAAGGGATTTAAAACGTAACCTGGACAAAAATGTTCTTGCCCAGAGTCCATGATATAGCGTTTTTGTGCTCCAGTAGTCTTGGAAAGTATTTACATGAACCAAGCCGAAGTACAGAATAATAGCAATCAGCTTCTCAATTTCTTCAACTGATGTTTCTTTCCAAGCTCCCCACTTATCTGCATATGCTTGCTTTTTTTCAATGACAGTCCATGCATAGGCATTGGTGTGTTTTACAATTTCCTGAATCAATTCCAATGTAAAGAAAAGCCTAAAAAAATCAACAGCCTTTGTCATAGCTCTAGTAACTGGACGACTCAAGTGCAATCCAGGTAGTCGCTTGGGTTTGAATGGTGGGAGATCATTTGCAGTATCAGCATCATCATAACTTTTACATGGACCACACACACCTCTTGTGCCACTGGTGGAAGATATTCTTGTCTGATTTCGAGCTGTACCTCGGCCACGTGAAGAACGACCTCTACCACGTCCCCTTGTAACAACATGTCTACCCGATTGCTTTCTTCCCCTCTTTCTTTTGCCTATGGGTGTTTGAACGTCTGCGACCTCATCATTATCTTCACTTGATGTTGCACTAGGTTCACTTGCCAGTATTGGTAATACTGAGCTAGGATCTCTTCAAAAAATTTTCAAGAGAAAAATATATAAAAACAAAGCACAGTAAAATAAAGTCAGATTGAATTTTTTTCCAAAGTTTACAACCTTATTTTCAAAATTCAAAAACAATCATTATCAAAATGTTAACCTGATAAACAAATTCTTACATATTTAGAAATTTAGCTGATTTACCTGCAACATTCCGTGTTGGTAAGCAGTGACACTAAAATTAGCAGTAGCGTAAATTTGCGTGACAAAACAAATTCTATGTTTTTTTTGAGTATTACTCAATCACGAATATTACTTATCCTCGGAAATTTTACAGAGAAAACACTAGAATTTTCAAAAGAACTAATAAATTAAATAAAATTTTAATTCATATGCTTTTATTTTGTGCGTATTTTGGAGAATTCAAACAAAGAACGAACGCAGAGAGATTTTTGATTCAGCGAGTTCAAAAACATGCGATATGACATGATCTATTTTTACACTGGTGATTGTTTATGTTATTCAGTATAACTCATACTTTAGGGCTGTGATGTTCGAAAGAAAACATGAAAACTCAGTTTTTCTTCAAAATATAGACTTTTTCTCTGTAAAAGAAAAAACATAAGCAAATAAGTTTTTCTTATTTTGACAATAAAGTTCAAGCATGTGTCATTCCCCGCGAACAAACATATGATCTCTTCGCGTCGTTTCCGTTTGATGAAAATTTAGCTTCTCTGGAAAATTTTTATCACCTTTCCAAGTCCGCAATTATTTGTAAAATCAATGAAAATTGTGCCTTAACCCAAGCAATCAAAACGGAAAGCAAAATAGGAAGAAAACAGAATGATTCAAGCTTGGCATCTACTCGTGTTCTACTAGTCACGTAATGAGATTCATGTAATTTTACTCACTAAGCTTACCCCAAATCTGCCTCGGAATCAATTTCTTCGCACATTAATTCATCTAACTCCATTTCTTCACCACTGGACATCCCTCCTGTTGCATTGTCAATATTACTCCCAGCTTCATAATCACTAAAAGCACAAATTTCGGCTACTTGTTCTGCAGTGAATCTCCCTGTTCTTCGTTCCGCCATCTTGGTTTTTGAAAATTGTGCCACAAGCAACTTTCTGGCTATATTTATAGTAACCAATGGTAGAACATAACTCCAATGTATATCGAATGTGGTTGGCTACCCTACACAATTAGGTCTGACGTGTCTCATGGAAAACCCATAAAATGCATTGCCATAACAACAAAATTACGTCATCGATCGAATTCGATCGATATTTAAAGGACCGGACGGCAAAGGGATTTATTAAAGAAGTACGTCCAGGTTTTGGGGTTTCTTGGGTGTCGTATCCAACTAGCCTACAGCGAAGCTCGACTCCTTGCAAATCTGGATGATCTTGCTCACCAAAGTACAGTACATATTGTGACCAAAGGCTGTGCTTTACGGCATCGTTGACTTACAGGTTGATCATTCTCCAGGAAGCCAAGAATTTTTTCCAACTTGGAAAGGGGCAAACCATCTCCATCTCCAATTGGAAGGGTTGGGAACTGAATTGCAACTCTGAAATAAATCTGTTGATATTATTATATCGCTTTTAGATTGAGGTAATTAAAATCTTACTTTGCATTTTTTGCTATTCAAAGATGTAACTCAATATATATTAAGCACAAAAACAGTGAAACAAAGCATGAACCAGCGTTGGCCAGAATGTTTGGGTGTACAGTTTTTGGGGGTATTTAATACTGTATACAGGATTTTAATGCTAAAAATTGGGTCTTAAGTATTACACCTTTCTTGAATTTTGGAATGAAGTAAAGATGTTTCTGTTTTTCAAATTTTGGTATTTTACATGAATTTTTGAATTATGTTTGGGTATATTGGACGTTTTCTTTTCAGATATACTTGTATTGCAATACCCTCCTGGTTGATCGTCATTAACAACAACTCAACAAACTCTTCACATAAATTAAATATAGATTAAGTAGTCTTTATACTGCTCCTACAATCTTCCCAAAAATATCATAAATATCCAGCTTACCAATTTGATAGTTGTTTCATGTCCACATTAAGCTTAAAACTACTAATTAAGAATTAACATGACGTAATTAGCAAAAAGGTAATCTCAACAAAAAAATAAAAGTTGCAAAAGTTACCTATGAAGAAATTGAAATTACTTTTGGTAAAAAGGAGTTCATGTGGTCAAGATTAATATATTTGTAATAACCCAGTGCTTAAACAGCCGATTGCTTTAAACAATCCATAAGTGAAGCTGAAAAAATTAAATGGTCTAATTAACACTCTGCACAAATTAAGATCTTGTGTTTTTGTGGTCTACCAAATACGTTTAAGAAAAAAAATTACTTTGTGGCGTTCCTCTTGTGCAGTAATGATGTTAGCTGGCGGTGACTGGTTTTCCAGGATCAGGCTGTCGAATAGGTCTGCTATTGCCGGCAAGAAGTAGGATGCATTTGACCAAGTCGCCTCGACTTGGGAGAGAACGGGGTACCTGTACACGGCGTAGGAAGTCTTCAAGACACGTTTGGCATACCGAAAAGACAAACAAGAAACTCCGTTAGCTTCACCACAAATTTCATTAACAACAGAATATGAATGACGATTCTGATGCTCAGCCACAACTTCTATATGTCTTGCAAGCTTTAAATGCTGAAGTATGCCATGGTTCACATCCGTTTCAGTCAAGCATGCAACCATCCTGGAGGTGTTTTCTATCATGATGTCAATCTCACCAGTTGCAACAGGCCTAACCACCGAAGGTTTCCACTGGAGGTGAGAAACATAGGTCCTAAAACTCAAAGAGGAACAAAAGTTAGTCAAATTATCTACTTTTTCACCACCCACTATCTGTGCTACACAATCCCCATATACTACTTCATCCTCATGTTGCCTTCGTCTTTTCCTCTGTTGATGAGTAGGATTTCTCCTGTTGGCATCATCACCACTGAAATTCTCTGTGGGGTCTACTGCATCTGTAATGAATGAAAGAAGATGAAACAATTTTTAAGCCCTTGGCAGGAATCGAACCCCACATCTTCGCTTTACTAGTCCGACGTGTTAACCACTACACTACAAGGACTAACCACGCTGGTAACGCAGTTAGTTACTATACTTTCATGCTACTGCATCTGTGTCTGGTCTGCCTGTGGTTCAAGGAAAATTATATGAGTGTTGCAGTTTAAGAACACTGATAACTTTTGTAAAAAGTAGGACAATCCCTACATAATTTATTATTAGTAAATACTATGTACTACTGCGAATAATAATTTAATCATAATAAAAACATCCTTTAAGAAACAATTGAGAAATACGTGAAAGAAGAAAAGTGAGTGATAAAAACAAACGTTTCGGTGCATTAAAACCAGCATCAGATGATCGTCTTTCAGCTGATTCACCTTAGGGGGAAAAATTACATCGGGAATTGAAGATATCTTTGTGTACCAAGCCAAGATTTCTAAAGGTAAGAATTGTTTTAAAAATTTTTTTCGATTTCGTTCTTGAATATTTTATTCTTTTGTTTTGTTATCGTTAACTAATTTTTTTTCTTTCATCATATTATGGCTGAAAAGAATTATTTCTCCCCAGTATCTTTAAACAATGCTATGAATAAAGCTATTTTTTTTGTACAAAACAGGTCATTTCCTTTATGAAGCAAAGCCTGCCTGGACCTTCTGTTTCTTGGCTGCGAACGATTCCAAGGTGTTGTTGCTGATTTTTTGAGTCGTTTGTTAGCATTCATGAGGTGATGATTTGCAATAGACAGTAAGTCACGAGTTTTAACACGCCTAATGGTGAACATTGTAGTACCTTGGCGACGGCCATGATATGTGGCCTTCTCTTCTATGGACTGGGCTATCAGTTTTTCTACTTGTTCATCTATTATTTGCTTTGGTTTTGTGTTGGTATTGCTCGTTTTTTAAGACGATTGTCCTCTATTAGTTCCTTTGTTTGCCTTTTTACCATTTGCCTCAGTCTTTGAGTTTGATACGGCGTTTATGGATTTTGCAACTCCATTATACGTAGAACACGCTCATTAAGTTGTTCTATCTCAAATTGCACATCTTCCAATCTTCTAGTTGTCCACCTCTCCTCGTTTCGCTCCTTCAGCTTTTGCAAATTTGTTATCTGTTCTGTCAATTGTTTCGATTTACCTTGAAGTCGTATGGAAATTATATCGGTTGCTGCTATAAATGCGTTCTTTTTCTCTTCTAAAACCTCTTTTAGCCGTTTCGTATTTTTTGATACTGTACTTGCATCTGTACTTCTGTCTCCATACTGTTAATTATGTCTGATACTGAATCTCGGTCGAGAGATAGCCTATCAATAGTTTCATCTTCATTTGAAGCAAGTATTTCTTGATAAAAAATTCCAAGTCGATGTTGTCTGGAGCCAAAACGATATAACGCTTTCTATCTTAAGGGTTTATATTTTGACAAATTCTAAAGCCAAACACTGGATTTAACGTAGCGACTTGGAACCGAATTTGGTCTTCTCTTGTAGCCGTACCTGGGATGTAAGATCTTTGATACCCATTAAACAGCTCAAATCCATCTTCAAATGACAAATAACCATGCTGATAGTCTGTTCCGTCAGGGCCCTTTCTTTGTGCAATAAGTTCATCCCAAACAGCCATTAGCCCAGCAATCAAAATCATGCCTTTTTGCTGATTTTGATTTTTTTAGTTCTTCTTCGAGAATAGTTGACATTTGATTAAAATCGCATACTTGTAATGATTTCCTGATGTACTCACTGAAGTTAGATTGCTGTCTTAGTTCACTTCGAGCTTCATGGGGTCCACGTTTGTGCTTTGAAATTTGCTCCTCTTCTTCTTCTGAATCATCACTGAGTGCTCGTTTCTCTCCACCGCCAGCATATAAATTAATTCCAAAGACATTTATTGCTAGACAGCCACAAAATACCCTACAAAATTTCTGGTAAAATTTCAAGATCTATAGGAGTAATTTTTAAATCGAGATACTATCTGTCCCAGAGAACTCTTTTTAAACTCTACTACTCTCTTCTAACACTCTGTGGTTGTTACTCTGCGCCTGCATGGAGAAAAGGGAAAAAAGGAGAGGGGACCCGCCACTTACCCCTATTATCTCATGAGAGTTAAAATAATCCGTCAAGAGGTAACAGACCCCAAACTGAAAATAAAGGCATTTTCTATGATAACAACAAAGAATCTATCAAATATACACAGCACAAATAAAATGATACTATGTTTTTATACTTTTTTTGTTTTTTATATATTTTTTTGTATATTTGTTTTATTTTTTCAACAACACAACATAATGAACTATAATATAAACATAATGAACTATAAGCACAATAAACTATAATATATAATACAAATGTTAATATTATCTAATATTATATACAGTTTAACTATAAAATAAAAACTAATAAACTAATTAAAACTACTAAGGGGTTAAAATAATTACTAATAATAACTATTCTTTGTGAAACTGCTGGTTATGGAACACCTGGTAACAGTTTCGTTCCTTGGTGATGTGCATGTGAAGCCCCTCACATTGAGGAGCACTGCAGGAGGAGTACACAAACTTGCGACCCCTTCCCTCCTTCATACACACCACACACTGTTTTTTCACGTCCAAATAAACTGGACAGTGAACAACATCAAAGGAACCCAGCTTACTTTCCCTTACTGATTCCTTTAATACGAGGGGGGGGAGGTCTGTCTCAGGGATACCAAGGATGTTTCTTATCAGTTCCTCCCTGTAGGATGGCAATGAGTACTTTGGTGGTCGTCTTAGAGCCTCATTGTCTGGAAACATGAGCTGATGTTCCTTGAAAAGGATGCAACTGTTTACAACAGCCATGTCAACAAGATGGAAAAACAAGGTTTTCCACCACCTAATGCATTTCCTCTGCACATTGTGGGTGGCCAGGATCTGATCTGCTCGATCAACAGCATTCATGTACTGATTGTACATGTGGAAAACCAATGGCTGCTGAACATCAGTTGTCCTCCAAGTACCACCAATTTTCCTCTTTCGGCTAACCTGTGTGGTGTCATTAGCATTGCCAGTTGTAGTAATCAGAGATACTACTTTATTGTCCATCCACTGCAATGCTAACACAGGTGCATCCCTTTCCCACCTCATACTGCCCTTAAGCTTACCTTTCCCCCATACCTTTCCGTTCTTCAAGAAGAAGTCTCTCCTGTTGTCTTTGATCGTACCTGTCACAAGAGTTCCCTGTTCGAACAAATGTTTAGCCAAAGTTACCGAAGAATAGAAATTATCAATAAAAAGATGATAACCCTGGTTTAGATAATCTTTCATTAGAGTCATGACTACATCATACCCCAGGCCATATTGACTAATTTCCCGGCCGGCCTGCTTGCCTATGTAGATGTTGAAATCTTGCACATAGGCATTGGAGCTATCGGCTAAAACCCACAACTTTATACCCCACTTTGTGGGTTTATCCTTCATAAACTGACGGATACCTGACTTATGTCTAGACTTCACCGTGCACTCATCCACAGCGACATGTTCCCTCGGCTGGTACAAGGCCTTGCAACGTGCTTTGAAAAGCACTACAAACTGTTCTACTTTACGTAGCTTGTTACCAGCCGGCTCATTGAGGGGGTAAACGATGTGCAGGAATGCCTTGAGGGCACAGAACCGCAACCTGGACATGAATGCTCGTGCCCATAGGCCATTGTATAAAGATGCAGTGCTCCAATATTTGTCTACCCTCCCCATTACTTTAACTAAACCAAAATAAATTAAGAGACCTGTAAGCCTATAGATTTCATCGGAGGTTGTATCCTTCCAACTGCCATCTTTTTGGGTATAACTTTTATGACTCCCAGAGCCAATACGGATGTAGGCATAGGCATTCATATGAGAAATAATGCTCTCAGCCATTTCTTGAGTAAAGAAAAGCCTAAAGAAAACTATAGGCCTAGCCATGATATTCCTAAGGAGAGGCCCCTCAAGGTGAATACCGGGTTCATGTCTTGGAATAAACTGAGGGCGGGGAAACTGAGGGGGATTTCCTACATCTACATCATAACTAAATGGCACTTCAGAACTTGTTGCTGGTCGGACGGCAGCAACACGAGCTGAAGGTCCCTTTCTCCTTCCCTGGCTCCACCTTTTCTTTTCCCTGTTCTACTTCCTGTCGATGAATGGGAAACAGTGCGCCCTGAAGCAGAAGAGGGTCCAGCAACAGGCTCCTATACAACTGTGGCCACTGGAGAAGACATAATCCGAGACACAGAGGCCACCAATTGCCCAGCAGATGTTGCTGAATTTGCGGAAGAGGTGGAAACTAGATTACTATCTAAAACACTTATCTCAGGTGTTGATTCTACCCCAGTTTCTTCATCACTGCAAAAAAGAATAATACTTGTAAGGAAATTTTACAAAAAAAACAAGATCACAAAAATTCAAAAGATGTAGGAAGTATGATAAAAAAATACCAAATATTATATATTCATTGTTACTCTACAACACGTTTCAAATGAAAAAATAATTACAAAACAAAAGTACTTTAACAAAAACAAAATAAAAACCAGATCTATTAATTTCAATTGAAATTGCTCATTTTAGTTTGCATAATTGTGCATGACATCAAAAGTATAGAAATAAAAGTTAAAACGAAGGGTTCAAACCACTGCAAACAAAACATAACGAAAAACGAATTCACTTATCTCGGCCCGTAATTTATTTCCCACGCGTAAAAGAAATGAAACAATCAGCTGTTTGTTTCGTGCAGTGAGACTTCTCTCTGGCTCTGAAAATATGCAAACCGTCGAAAACCACGAGTCGTTGAAAGACTGTTTCACCGAAGTGAAATAACTCAAGATCGAACTGAATTTGAAGTTATTTGTGCTCAACTAACCCAAAAAAGAGTGCAATAATATCTTCGGCTTCAAATCATAACTCAGAAAAACTCTGCTTTGGAAATCAGATAAAATTCAAACACGCTATCGCAACAACAAAGTATAAAATTTCAACAAGTCAGACAACAAATACTGATTTGCATCACATCAAAAGTATAAAGATAGGCTTCAAAAAGATGCCATAAAAACATCACACAAAACGATTTCACTTATCTTGAGTCGTAAAAAATTCTGCAAGCATATGAGAAAGGAAACAGCTGATTGTTTCGCCCAGCGAGCAGGGCCGACACATTTGACAACAATTCTTGTACTAACAATGGTCATTGACAAGAACTTCGAGAATTATATGGCCTGTGATTGGCTTGAAGCATAATTTCGTTGCTAACAAAATTTCAAATCAATCCGAAGAACAGCCGAGGAGCTACCAAAGTTTTACGAATGATGCCTGGAGGCATCATTTTACAGTCCCCGAAAACTAATTAGGGTGAGGCGGGTCTTCAAAATTTAAAGTCCATTTTTTAACATTGTTGTGCAAATTTCATACCTAAAACTACACTTGGAATACTTTGATCTCCAAAATGTTAGTCCTTGGCAATGGAAAACAATTTTCCAACACTTTTTGAAACACGGTAGCGTAGCAACACTAATTTGACGACTAAACGAACGCCGTCAAAGAACAGAGTGAACACTTTTTCTGAAACGCGGGAAGTGTACCTTTTGCCTGCTCGTTTATTATTGATCAATCACTCTAACTGGAAGTCTGTGCGCATCAAATCACCAAAAATGGCAAAGTTCAGGGTGGCGTTACTCATACATGGATTATGATTTTAAATTGTTTTTCACACAGTTTATAGCTCCATTCTTGTAGGTTTCAAAAAATGTAATTTTTTTTGGTGCTTTGGTTAGGTTTTGGCGATATTTTAAGAGTTGGCACTTTTAGGCATTTAAAATCTGTCTGGGCTCTTCCGGTTTCAATATCTTGCTCTTTCAAAAAGGTCATAACAAACCGAAAACTAGAGATTTATCAACCAAACTATGCAGGATTGTTCATCAGTGTTGGCAAAACGTTTTCCCGGGTCGATAATCAGGGAGTTGTCAGGGAGACCGTTGCTATGGCGATTTAAAATTAAGAAAGAATAAATTCAAAGTCTTCGTTACCCGATTTGTTTCAAAAATTTTTTACTCCTAAACTATACATTGTTATACGCATCATGAAGCTGAGGGTCCGTAGATTCAAAAATTGTGTTCAGATTTAAAATCCGACCAATACTTGATTTTTAATGAATTTTTGAAGTATGGGACTATTGTACTTTGATCCAGCTGAGGACTACGTGGCACTGCTTGTTAAGACAGGATACATAAAATTACATTCAATTGAATATTGAAATGATACTTATCATTTGAATGTGTTTATACTTCTGTTAAATGAAATGACAGTTAGCTGTTTTTATGTTATTAATACACTTCGCAGAGCTCTCACATTTGCAATTTTACAGACAGATTTTTTTCTTGGCTTGTGTTGCGAGTGAGTTTGAAACGCAAAACAAGTAGCATTAAGCTGGAATTGCATTTCAAAACATTTTTGATTTAAAATTTTTAAATTTGTTCTAAGTGTATTAATTTTATAAAAGTTCCAATATCGACCAAATTATATTAAGTGTAATAAAGGAATAATTCACAAATTTGTGACCACCACTGTCTACCAGAGAGTGCTAATGTGTGAGAAATACTGAGTAATACTGTTATCAGTGTGAGATTGTATCAAAATACTTAAGACTTACACTAAATGTATGAAACTTGAGAGCTCTGCACTTTGTTTCATTAAATTAATATTACGTGTACATTCCTGCTAAAAGTTGGCTCTTCATAATGTCATACTGTAAATTTTCTATACAATTAATCTTTTTTGAAAAACTCCTTTCTTCACTAAACATCAACATAATTATTTAGTGATATATGTATACAAAAAATAGAAAATCAACAGATCCTCTATCTATATATCTGGAGCAGCATTTGCATAGCTTTTATCATGTACTAGCTGGCAAAATAAATATAATATATGTTTCTACTACGTATTACAGTACAAGACATAAACGTACTGTATAACAGTTTACAACTGACAATGGTCTATTGAGCTAGACCAAAGTGCAATACACTGTACTTTAATTTTATTACATAGATATGAGTGTTTTACCGAAAAATAAACTACTGAAGATATCACTGACGTCATTCCTTTGTTTTTCCTTTGTTTTTCGTCCATTTTTTTAATTTAAATTTTGTATGGCTTGCGTAGTAAGATGCGTGTAAAAACAGTTCGATTCCAGTAAGAAGCCTTAACAACAAATGGAGGTCTTCGTTCCAAACAAGTATGAGGGAAACAGAGCGATAGATGTAGTTGCCATCACCAGATGTTTTTATGGCGTCAAATTCAACTTTCCCTGGAATTTTCGAACGTGGTACAAAAATGTTATCAGGAATTAAATGTTGTCCCACAGCATCTTTTGTCAGAGCCTCCCAGTTAAAGAAACTAAGTTTTCGCAGTTTTTGTCGTTCGTTCGTGTACTTATTTTCTAGTTTTTTGTATTACACACTGGATGTCTTCAACATTATATAGCCGCGAGTCAATTTGTTCAATTAGACGAAGATCGTGTTCGACTCCTTTAACGTTAAACTGCATCTTCTGTACCTCTACGAAATCATTGTCAAGGGAAGTGCGAGAAATTAACAACAAATCGCTTTCCCACTTCAGATTTGACACATGCAGACACAGTGTCGAATTTTGAAAAGCCGGCGAAAGCACATTTTTTCATTTGGGTGAATGAAAAATAGTTTCAGTCGAGGGAAAATGTCTTCGTTTGAAAGAAACACTATTCTAAGTCATCTTCCAGGAACTCTTAAAGTATTTTGATGACTTATCCATTTCTTTTTAATAATATAACACTTTTTATTTAGTGCGGAGGCGCCGAAAACAGAGATTTACCTGGATTTTAGCATCAAAAGGCTGGCTTCGTTTTCCCAGTAGAAATATGCGACTTCTCAGTTTACACGTACAATGTCTTCAGTTTTAATTAATATATCGTTGTTGAGTTAAGTTTTGTACTGAGAAACCGAAACGTTCTCGCAGAAAATTGCTAAAATTAAGAAATAAACACAGCGTTTTCGTTCCCAATGCGGCTATTTTTATCCTGGAAAGAAATTTGATCGGGTAATTTTGATCACGTGCTAGGCAACCACTTCTGAGCCGAGAGCGCCCGTCAGGCAATCAACAAAACAACGCTAAAAATTGCAATTTTCGTCAAGCTTCATCTAAACACCTGATTACCCTCAAAGTCGTTATCAAAAATTTAGTCGGCGAACGGCTTTCCTGGGTCCTTGTCCGTCGGGTAAGGAAGGAGAGAAATTTACTTGCCCGAAGGGAAAATCTATTTGTCCCGGACGGCCAGACGGGTTTTTTTTCGAGCCCTGAAGAGGTTTTTGGAATTGGCAAACCCTCTTGAAACTTAAGAGGGTTTTAAGAGGGCAGTTATCAACTGAAAATTAAGAGGTTTTTAAGAGTTTCCTTTCTGACTGTTTTAAGAGATTTTTAAGTCTCTTAAAAAGCTTTTAAAGTGCAAGTTTTAAAAGTTTTTTTTTTACTGGTGAAAGCCTCTTAAAATGCTCAGTAAAATTAAGAGGTTTTTAAGAGGCCATCCTCTAGTAGTGCTAGAATTGGAAGACCAAATGAGAACTTCCTGTTGGCAGGAGCAAACTGTTCAGAAACTCACCCAGCCATGGTTCAATATGCGTGCAAACTTTTTACTGATATCGATTTAGTAGAAAGGAAAAGCTATACTGTTTCGGGAAAATTGGTATCATTCAAAGTGTGTTTAATTCCAGGTGATATGAAATGGTTAGCTGATTTCGCTGGTGAGTTAGTAATGCAGCTCACTTTTCTAACTTTGCAAATGGGAACTGTGGTAATAAGGACAAAATTGGTGGCTCCCTTGGTTATGGGGACCAGTTCCTGTGGCAGTCATGGAAGTACCATGATCGTCTCACAGTAGCCACCTCAGTTGAGGAGAAAAAAAGGAGCTGAATCAATCTAATTATGCAGAATCAACAATAAGGAGTAAGATTTGCAAGCATATCAAAAATTTGCAATCTAGGCAAGAATTTCAGCCAATTATTGGTAAACTTGATTACGCATATGCAGAACCATTACATAATGCCAATAACATTGTCCAGCAGCTGCACAGTTATCTTTGGGAGGAGGCAGTTTTAAAAAGTGAGCCTTTTACAACAGTAACAAGAATCTCTGCATTGCCTGACAAACTCCCATTAAAGAAATTCTTGTTGGTTCACAAGGGGAAATGCAAGGCCACTAGACTGTACAAAAAGATCGTTTCTTGGCTCAAAGAGGGCAGAAAGAAAAAATTTGAATATCAGTTCACTGGTGAAGAAACTAAGGCCTTCTGTAACACGTTCATGTTTTTGGTTGACGCATTATACATGGATACTGATTGCCCCTCTGAAAAGCTAAAGCTGTATGCAATTGGCTTTGCTGGCTTGCACTTGAGTAATTCTATTTTATTGATGAATAGTTACATTTGCAAAAGTAGACATTTTAGCTTTTAAAGAGAGCTGCACCATGTATTTCAACATTTGCTCATTGCTGTTAGTGTCAATAATTTTATCTATTGTTTCAATTTAAATGTTTTGCACTGTGGACTTGACCCTGTTAGAAAATTCTTGAAAACTTTCACGGGTTATTTTTTTCTCTACTGCGTCATTTTGTAATTTTTTGTTCAGCAAATGGAAGACATTCTCTATTGGGTTTATGTCCGGGCTTCGTGCTGGAATACTGTGTACCTGTACCCCAATTTTTTTCAATTCCTTTCGAGCAGCCGCGGAGCTTTGTGAAGGATCACCGTCTTGCACGAACATTTTTCCTGAGGGGTCGGAGCTGTTTCGAATTAGTTTTCGAAAGTTCCTTTTAATAAAATTGGCAAAAAAAAGAGCCATCCATTTTCTCATATTGCTCACAGAAATAAATTCCTTTGCCGTAAGATATGCACATAATGAAATGTGCCACTTGACCTCCGCTGCCGACCTTCTTTCCCTTCGATGTAGAATCTTTTTTCAAACCTTCATTTGGCCTTCGCCATACTGTAGATACAGGGGCCCTGGCTTGATCAGATGGATTTGTTTTGTATACAAAACTGCTGCCCTCGAAATAAAAACATATTTCTCTGGTCCAAGCATTTTCTCCATAATTTTTTAACATGCAGCATGCAAATTGAAGTCTACGCTTCAAATCATTATTTATTAGCAGCCCCTTCCGTCAACTTTGCAGATACTTATATCTGTGCTTATTTAAAATAGTTCGGACGGTTCGGTTGGAAAGATGCGTAAGACCAGCTTCAACTTGCAACTTTCGCGAAGTCAAACAGTTTGTCGAAGATTCTTCAGAACATGAAGAAGCTCTCGTTCGTCTCGCTCACTGACTTTTCGTGGGCGACCAGTCTTTCTTTTTATTTTCACACGTTCATGTCCAACTTTAGTTGCGTGCCAAAACACTGTTGACAAGCTAAATTGTGAAAAATTTGCATGTATTTGCCGTATCGAAAGTCCATTTTTCTTGGTGAAGAATATTCATAGATGCCGACTGTCGGGAAGTTACCCGATTGACAATTGATTTGTTTACCATGTCTATAGAAATGAGCATTTATTATCATTGCAGGAACTACACACTATATATAGTTGCAAGTTTAATGTTTATTTATTCGTTTCCTTGGTTACCATTAAAACTGATTTAGTTTTATTTTACTTTACAGATCATACTCCACTATACTGTATTGAAATAGCGCGTTGTTGCTTAAGAAAAATTACAAACTTCAAGAGTTTTTCATTTGATGGTTTCTCAGACTGTAGCTATTTTAAGCCAAAGGAGAAATACATACCTTCAAAAATACATCAGCCTGAGTTTTGTATCTGTGGTTTCAGCAAAGATTCAATTGTATCATTCTGTAGATACTGCTCATCTCCTTTGTACAAGAAGGTGCTTAAGTCTGCACATCTGGGAAAACTGACAAATAAAATTTGCAGACTTCTTAGTTCCACAGCTGAGTAAGCAGTGGTCATGATAAATATTAAGTAGTGACTTAAATTGTAATGAAGGTTTTGAAGTACTGGGGTGAAGACAGTAAATGAGCCAAAAAAGGGCTGACAGCAGGTTCTGTTAGAGCTATTTTAATAAACTTGTATTTTAAGTTCAAATATAAAAACACATTAAGGCTGTACTGAAATATTTGTGTGATATATCCATAGAAAATGTTCATAATTCCGCCTAGTTAAAATTTATATATAACAATGATTAAAATTTTTTATGCATAAAATCCTTAAGACTAAACATTTTCGATCTTAAAAATCATCTTCAGAGTTTAGTCTTAAGAAAAAAAAATTACTCATAGTTATGTATAAGTTTTTAAAACTGCTCTAACTTTATGTGCATGAAGCGAAAACGATTTCAATTGTGAAAAATCATCCAAACAATATGAGTGAAAAGGTTTTGAAGTTCTTTTATGGTATTTAACATTCGATTCTATTCTGAAATACACACTTTTTTTAATAAGAATCCAGTTTATAAGAATCAGAAGGCTCAGAGTTCGGAAATTTTAAGAATTTTTTAAGAATCTTAATGGGGCTCAATCACTCGACCACTCTGGTTTCACTGCTTCAACAAAATGAGGACCTGTTTTGAAACTACAATTAAAAACGTTTGTTTCCTGCTCCGGAAGTATAATATAAGTTTAAAAAAAATTTTCAAACTCGGAGCTAAAAGTTAAAACTTATGAATATTTCGTCCGTTTGTTCGACCGGACTTCATCAGTCAATCTCACAACACAGTTTTTTTCTCACAAGTAACCGTAAACAGGTAAAAGCACACCCTTGCATGGTATACAATGTACATGTGAAAACACACCAGTGTTCAGTACTGGAAGGCCTGACACTAACATTTATAAAGGGATGGCCACTCTTTGAACAAAACGGTAAAGAATTGGTGTGGTTGCAATACATATCAAGCCAGTCTTAGACCATCATCTCAAAGTATGTTGTGATACTCCCATTCTATTATAGTGCCCATACTTTGCTGTTATGGTAACAGTTTCCAAGGTTTTGGAGTACCGAAAAAGATCCGGCGTTTCCTTAGAAACGACAACTCGGCTGACAGAACCGTCTTTGAACCTTTTCGTGAGATCCTCCTCATTTACAGAGTTCCGTTTATATTTGTTTGCAACGTCCACGAAGAAGTGAATGAATCCATTTTCATCAGTTAACGAAAGGGTTTCAGTTGACTTGGTATTCTTGATTTCTGTGCGCCAATCTCTTTGCTAATTAGGATTGCCTTTAATCAAAAAAATGCCTCTTTACAAATACTCCATTTCATTTTAATTGTCCATGGATGCCTAAGGTTTGGCCTTGCAAGCGTTTGCGACACAAGGACTTGTTCCACAAAATTACCAAACGTGAGAGAATACGGGAGGGTTGTACCAAATGATATTTGTAGCTATTTTCCCTTTCAAGATACTTTTTCTTAAGGCTCTTGAAAGCTGCAACAGTTCGTTGCCCATTTCCTTAGACTTTTGGCGCTCCTGATGACTTTTTATGAAAGATAAAATTGAATTATTCACCACAAAGAGAAGCCGCCCTGCGTCCGCCTTTTTGTATATTTTGAATTAAAACCGCTGACAAAGATGTTATAGACCACAATATTTTTGTGCAAATCCGCAAACCAGCAGTATTTGCAGCCGAACGAACGTGAAAGCTGAGCTTTCTCTGAGCCAATAAATGCGTAAAATTCATTCATTGCTAGTGGCTCCATTTATTGTAATGTTGTTTAGCTCTTTTGCTAGTAGCATATTGTTCAATATTGGCCACAATAGTTTGAACACTTTGGGTCCAAAAAATAACCTCTGTCTTTCTGGTTCAACGTCTGGTTCATCTTGAGTTTTCCACCGACCAGTTTGTTTCGCCAGTAGGTTTTCCTCACTTTCTGAAGGACTGGATAATGAACACCCGTCCCGTCCATGTAAAGATGATGGTTCATCCCTTGTGTAACAAAAATACACCTCTGTAGGTTTTCTTTCTTTATTCGAAGGCTCTGAAATTCACTACACTTGATACATTCAACTCAAAAATAAACTGACATCTAGAACTCTTACGAAGCACTAATCTTCCAGTATACTCCCCCCCCTTGACCAGTGTTCATTCTTCATCTCCGTCCACATAACACTGGTTAAGAAGTTTCCACCTTTGTTCTCCTGCGACAGTGGCTTCTCTCCTGGTTCTCTTCAATTTTTGTTGTCTATCAGGCTCTGGTGCTGATTCAACTGTGTCAACATGTCTAACTTCAAAAGGAAACACCTTTTTCACAGGTTTCGAAATAGTAGTTGGTCTCCCACTCTTGGTGTTTGTTCTAATTTGTGCTTCTCGGTTAACTTCTTTCTTCCCCTTAATAAGTTTTGTTACCTTACCTAACCTCCACTGAGAACTAGGTAAAGCTTTTGTGTCGGGTAAGGTGACCATTTCTCCTTCGCAGTTAGGCTTCAGACTACCTCCTCGTACTGACAAATTCTGGTGCTCACGCAACTCCAGCAGATGCTCCTCTCTCTTGCACTTCTAGAAATTTCAGCTTCTTGTTCCTATTAGTTTCTGATTTATGGCATTTTCAAATTTGCCGGCCACCCCCTTTTTGCCCTTATTTGAGGCCCAAAGTTGTGTCGCGTCTATTTTTAACATGCCCTATCATCATTATTAATTAAGGTACAGCCATAAAACCTTTTAACCCCCCTAATTCTTGGTCTGGCTTTTAGAATCTGCCCTTTAAAACACTGTAGATTGTACTGCTGAAGAGATAAATGAATGCCAAATGGCTGTTTCATTCACTTCCCACCAAATGTTTTCAGATTTTGATGGCCCGGCACTGATCAGGTATGTATAGTAGTTACTATATGGGAGTGGATATGTGTTATCTATGTGCTTAGCTATAGTTATCAGCAGTTTTAGCTGAACTATAGCCTTTCAACAAGTATCTATTGAATAGGTAAAAGGCCACTTAGCCAAAAAATGCGTAATTTATGCAAATCTACGAGGGGTCATTTCATAATGATGACAAGTGCTGAGCTCAACAAAAAATTTTCCACAAAATTTCCACAGCCCCTTCTACCTAATCATCAATTATAAACACCCAGCCAAATCTCCTTCAGCAAATGGCAATAATCAATCATAATAAAGGAAAGATGTGAAACTACTGGTGTACCAGTGTTCTGGTGTACTGCAAATTCCTGTTGGGTGGAATTCATAGGGTGGGGTCATGGGTGGGGTCAGCGACTTTAGAAGTGTGCTACTTTCACTGGTAGAATTTTAAAGTTTTTTTTATGGTTATGGGTTTACTCTTGTTCCCTCCCCATATAATTTTAAACTATGTCATATTATTATGTTGTCTTAGACTTAGTAAAAACTAGACAGAAATTAGCTTAATTTTCCCTGGTGTTATACATAAGTAGATATAAAACGCGGGTTCTAGCTCATTTTATGGAAATACACAGGGAAATCACAGGCGAATTTTTTTATTTCTGACTCAAACACGGGATTACCCCATCATTTTTTTTATTTCTGACTCAAACACGGGATTACCCCATCATTTTTTTAATTTACACCAAAAAAATATTTCATCGCACTTTGCATGGAAAAAAAACAAAGTTAAATAAAATGTCAGCATCACATACCTTGTTAACTATAGCACAGGTTCGCTCTATAGTCACCGAACCAATCACATTAAAAGTATTTCATCCCTAGCGAAGGGTTAGAGGGGGACGAAGTCCCCCTAAGGGAGCTCCGCTCCCTTGCGGCCCCAAGCGCATATTGTATTTCTATGAGACGCACATTCCACCTCTAGGGTTCACAAGGGATTCCATCCCTTGAATCAATTTTTATTAATATA